>CM075721.1:11456333-11655134 GCA_037974335.1 Prionace glauca | reverse complement strand
TCACGTGCTCACTGTGTGTTACCTCCCGAGAGTAACCCTCACTCTGTTACCCCCTAGAGTAACCCTCACTCTGTTACCCCCCAGAGTAACCCACACTCTGTTACCCCCCAGAGTAACCCTCACTCTGTTACCCCCAGGGTAACCCCCACTCTGTTACCCCCCAGAGTAACCCTCACTCTGTTACCCCCAGAGTAACCCTCACTCTGTTACCCCCCGAGAGTAACCCTCACTCTGTTACCCCCCAGAGTAACCCTCACTGTTACCCCCGATAGTAACGCTAACTCTGTTACCCCCCAGAGTAACCCGCCTCACTCTGTTACCCCCCAGAGTAACCCTCACTCTGTTACCCCCCGAGAGTAACCCTCACTCTGTTACCCCCCAGAGTAACCCTCACTCTGTTACCCCCGAGAGTAACCCTCACTCTGTTACCCCCCAGAGTAACCCTCACTCTGTTACCCCCGAGAGTAACCCTCACTCTGTTACCCCCCAGAGTAACCCTCACTCTGTTACCCCCCAGAGTAACCCTCACTCTGTTACCCCCCGAGAGTAACCCTCACTCTGTTACCCCCGAGAGTAACCCTCACTCTGTTACCCCCGAGAGTAACCCTCACTCTGTTACCCCCGAGAGTAACCCTCACTCTGTTACCCCCGAGAGTAACCCTCACTCTGTTACCCCCGAGAGTAACCCTCACCCTGTTACCCCCCAGAGTAACCCTCACTCTGTTACCCCCCCAGAGTAACCCTCACTCTGTAACCCCCCCGAGAGTAACCCTCACTCTGTTACCCCCGAGTAACCCTCACTCTTTTACCCCCCCCCCAGAGTAACCCTCACTCTGTACCCCCCGAGAGTAACCCTCACTCTGTTACCCCCCCAGAGTAACCCTCATTCTTTTACCCCCCCGAGAGTAACCCTCACTCTGTTACCCCCGAGAGTAACTCTCACTCTGTTACCCCCGAGAGTAACCCTCACGCTGTTACCCCCCCAGAGTAACCCTCACTCTTTTACCCCCGAGAGTAATCCTCACTCTGTTACCCCAGAGTAATCCTCACTCTGTTACCCCCCAGGGTAACCCTCACTCTGTTACCCCCCAGAGTAACCCTCACACTGTTACCC
The DNA here is from genome assembly GCA_037974335.1 of Prionace glauca. NCBI lineage: Eukaryota > Metazoa > Chordata > Chondrichthyes > Carcharhiniformes > Carcharhinidae > Prionace > Prionace glauca. The sequence goes on along the minus strand of CM075721.1, from coordinate 11,654,020 downwards.
CCAGAGTAATCCTCACACTGTTACCCCCAGAGTAATCCTCACACTGTTAACCCCAGAGTAACCCTCGCTCTGTTATCCCCAGAGTAACCCTCACTCTGTTACCCCCCAGAGTAACCCTCATTCTTTTACCACCCCGAGAGTAACCCTCACTCTGTTACCCCCGAGAGTAACTCTCACTCTGTTACCCCGAGAGTAACCCTCACTCTGTTACCTCCCCCAGAGTAACCCTCACTCTTTTACCCCCGAGAGTAATCCTCACTCTGTTACCCCAGAGTAATCCTCACTCTGTTACCCCCCAGGGTAACCCTCCCTCTGTTACCCCCCAGAGTAACCCTCACACTGTTACCCCCAGAGTAATCCTCACACTGTTAGCCCCCCAGAGTAATCCTTGCTCTGTTACCCTCAGAGTAATCCTCACTCTGTCAGCCCCCCGCCGAGTAACCCTCGCTCTGTTACCCCCAGGGTAACCCTCGCTCTGTTACCCCCCGGAGTAACCCTCGCTCTGTCACCCCCCAGGGTAACCCTCGCTCTGTTACCCCCCAGAGTAACCCTCGCTCTGTTACCCCCAGAGTAACCCTCGCTCTGTTACCCCCGAGAGTAACCCTCGCTCTGTTACCCCCAGGGTAACCCTCACTCTGTTACCCCCCAGAGTAACCCTCACTCTGTTACCCCCCAGGGTAACCCCTCACTCTGTTACCCCCCAGCGTAACCCTCGCTCTGTCACCCCCAGAGTAACCATCGCTCTGTTACCCCCCAGAGTAACCCTCGCTCTGTCACCCCCCCCAGAGTAACCCTCACTCTGTTACCAACAGAGTAACCCTCACTCTGTTACCCCCGAGAGTAACCTCACTCTGTTACCCCCGAGAGTAACCCTCACTCTGTTACCCCCCCAGGGTAACCCACACTCTGTTACCCCGAGAGTAACCCTCACTCTGTTACCCTCGAGAGTAACCCTCGCTCTGTCACCCCCCCCCCAGAGTAACCCTCACTCTGTCACCCCCCAGAGTTACACTCGCTCTGTTGCCCCCCAGAGTAACCCTCACTCTGTTACCCCCAGAGTAACCCTCACTCTGTCACCCCCCAGAGTAACCCTCACTCTGTCACCCCCAGAGTAACCCTCACTCTGTCACCCCCCAGAGTAACCTTCACTCTGTTACCCCCGAGAGTAACCCTCACTCTGTTACCCCCCCAGGGTAACCCTCACTCTGTTACCCCCGAGAGTAACCCTCACTCTGTTACCCTCGAGAGTAACCCTCACTCTGTTACCCCCCCCAGTAACCCTCACTCTGTTACCCCCCAGGGTAATCCTCGCTCTGTTACCCCCCCAGAGTAACCCTCACTCTGTTACCCCCCGAGAGTGACCCTCACTCTGTTACCCTCGAGAGTAACCCTCACTCTGTCACTCCCCAGGGTAATCCTCGCTCTGTTACCCCCCAGAGTAACCCTCACTCTGTTACCCCCCCAGGGTAACCCTCACTCTGTTACCCCAGAGAGTAACCCTCACTCTGTTACCCTCGAGAGTAACCCTCACTCTGTCACTCCCCAGGGTAATCCTCGCTCTGTTACCCCCCAGAGTTACCGTCACTCTGTTACCCCCAGAATAACCCTCACTCTGTTACCCCCGAGAGTAACCCTCACTCTGTTACCCCCCAGAGTAACCTCGCTCTGTCATCCCCCAGGGTAACCCTCACTCTGTCACCCCCCAGAGTTACCGTCACTCTGTTACCCCAGAATAACCCTCACTCTGTTACCCCCCGAGAGTAACCCTCGCTCTGTCACCCCCCCAGAGTAACCCTCACTCTGTCACCCCCCAGAGTTACACTCGCTCTGTTACCCCCCAGAGTAACCCTCGACTCTGTTACCCCCCAGAGTAACCCTCACTCTGTCACCCCCCAGAGTAACCCTCACTCTGTTACCCCCCAGAGTAACCTTCACTCTGTTACCCCCGAGAGTAACCCTCACTCTGTTACCCCCCGAGGGTAACCCTCACTCTGTTACCCCTGAGAGTAACCCTCACTCTGGTTACCCTCGAGAGTAACCCTCACTCTGTTACCCCCGCAGTAACCCTCACTCTATTACCCCCCAGGGTAATCCTCGCTCTGTTACCCCCCAGAGTAACCCTCACTCTGTTACCCCCCGAGAGTGACCCTCACTCTGTTACCCTCGAGAGAGTAACCCTCACCTCTGTCACTCCCGGGTAATCCTCGCTCTGTTACCCCCACAGAGTAACCCTCACTCTGTTACCCCCCAGAGTAACCCTCACTCTGTCACCCCCCCAGAGTTACCGTCACTCTGTTACCCCCAGAATAACCCTCACTCTGTTACCCCCGAGAGTAACCCTCACTCTGTTACCCCCCAGAGTAACCCTCGCTCTGTCATCCCCCAGGGTAACCCTCACTCTGTCACCCCCCAGAGTTACCGTCACTCTGTTACCCCCCAGAATAACCCTCACTCTGTTACCACCGAGAGTAACCCTCACTCTGTTACCCCCCAGAGTAACCCTCACTCTGTCACCCCCCCAGAGTAACCCTCACTCTGTCACCCCCCAGAGTAACCCCTCACTCTGTTACCCCCCCAGAGTAACCCTCACTCTGTTACCCCCCGAGAGAGTAATCTCACTCTGTCACCCCCCCAGAGTAACCCTCACTCTGTCACTCCCGAGGGTAATCCTCGCTCTGTTACCCCCAGAGAGTAACCCTCACTCTGTTACCCCCCGAGAATAACCCTCACTCTGTTACCCCCAGAGTAACCCTCACTCTGTTACCCCCAGAATAACCCTCACTCAGTCACCCCCCAGAGTAACCCTCGCTCTGTTACCCCCCCAGAGTAACCCTCACTCTGTTACCCCCCGAGAGTAACCCTCACTTCTGTCACCCCCCAGAGTAATCACGTGCTCACTGTGTGTTACCCCCCAGAGTAACCCTCACTCTGTTACCCCCCGAGAGTAACCCTCACTCTAACACCCCCCAGAGTAACCCTCACTCTGTTACCCCCCGAGAGTAACCCTCACTCTGTCACCCCCCAGAGTAACCCTCACTCTGTTACCCCCGAGAGTAACCCTCACTCTGTTACCCCCAGAGTAACCCTCACTCTGTTACCCCCAGAGTAACCCTCGCTCTGTCACCCCCCAGACTAACCCTCACTCTGTTACCCCCCAGAGTAACCCTCGCTCTGTTACCCCCAGAGTAACCCTCACTCTGTTACCCCCCCAGAGTAACCCTCACTCTGTTACCCCCCAGAGTAACCCTCACTCTGTTACCCCCCAGAGTAACCCTCACTCTGTTACCTCCCGAGAGTAACCCTCACTCTGTTACCCCCCAGAATAACCCTCACTCTGTTACCCCCAGAGTAACCCTTGCTCTGTTACCCCGCAGAATAACCCTCACTCTGTTACCCCCAGAGTAACCCTCACTCTGTTACCCCCAGGGTAACCCTCACTCTGTTACCCCCCAGTGTAACCCTCACTCTGTTACCCCCAGAGTAACCCTCACTCTGTTACCCCCGAGAGTAACCCTCGCTCTGTTACCCCCGAGAGTAACCCTCGCTCTGTTACCCCCCAGAGTAACCCTCACTCTGTTACCCCTCAGAATAACCCTCACTCTGTTACCCTCAGAGTAACCCTCACTCTGTTACCCCACAGAGTAACCCTCACTCTGTTACCCCCAGGGTAACCCTCACTCTGTTACCCCCCAGGGTAACCCTCACTCTGTTACCCCCCAGGGTAACCCTCACTCTGTTACCCCCCAGAGTAACCCTCACTCTGTTACCCCCCAGAGTAACCCTCACTCTGTTACCCCCCAGAGTAACCCTCACTCTGTTACCCCCCAGAATAACCCTCACTCTGTTACCCCCGAGAGTAACCCTCACTCTGTTACCCCCCCAGAGTAACCCTCGCTCTGTTACCCCCCAGGGTAACCCTCGCTCTGTTACCCCCCAGGGTAACCCTCGCTCTGTTACCCCACAGAGTAACCCTCGCTCTGTTACCCCCACAGAGTAACCCTCACTCTGTTACCCCCCCAGAGTAACCCTCGCTCTGTTACCCCCCAGAGTAACCCTCACTCTGTTACCCCCCAGAATAACCCTCAATCTGTTACCCCCCGAGAGTAACCCTCACTCTGTTACCCCCCCAGAGTAACCCTCGCTCTGTTACCCCCCAGGGTAACCCTCGCTCTGTTACCCCACAGAGTAACCCTCACTCTGTTACCCCCCAGAGTAACCCTCACTCTGTTACCCCCCAGAGTAACCCTCACTCTGTTACCCCCCAGAGTAACCCTCGCTCTGTCACCCCCAAGAGTAATCCTCACTCTGATACCCCCCAGAGTGACCCTCACTCCGTTACCTCCCAGAGTAACTCTCACTCTGTTACCCCCCCAGAGTGACCCTCGCTCTGTTACCCCCCCAGAGTAACCCTCACTCTGTTACCCCCAAGAGTAACCCTCACTCTGTTACCCCCGAGAGTAACCCTCGCTCTGTTACCCCCCCAGAGTAACTCTCACTCTGTTACCCCCCCCAGAGTAACCCTCACTCTGTTACCCCCAGAGTAACCCTCACTCTGTTACCCCCCCCAGAGTAACCCTCACTCTGTCACCCCCCAGAGTAACCCTCACTTTGTTACCCCCCCAGAGTAACCCTCACTCTGTTACCCCCCAGAGTAACCCTCACTCTGTTACCCCCCAGAGTAACCCTCACTCTGTTAACCCCCAGAATAACCCTCACTCTGTTACCCCCGAGAGTAACCCTCACTCTGTTACCCCCCAGAGTAACCCTCACTCTGTTACCCCCCAGAGTAACCCTCGCTCTGTTACCCCCAGAGGAACCCTCGCTCTGTAACCCCCCAGAGTAACCCTCACTCTGTTACCCCCCAGAGTAACCCTCACTCTGTTACCCCCGAGAGTAACCCTCACTCTGTTACCCCCCGAGAGTAACCCTCACTCTGTCACCCCCCAGAGTAACCCTCACTCTGTTACCCCCGAGAGTAACCCTCACTCTGTTACCCCCAGAGTAACCCTCACTCTGTTACCCCCAGAGTAACCCTCGCTCTGTCACCCCCCAGAGTAACCCTCGCTCTGTTACCCCCCAGAGTAACTCTCGCTCTGTTACCCCCCGAGTAACCCTCACTCTGTTACCCCCCCAGAGTAACCCTCACTGTTACCCCCCAGAGTAACCCTCACTCTGTTACCCCCCAGAGTAACCCTCACTCTGTTACCCCCCAGATAACCCTCGCTCTGTCACCCCCCAGAGTAACCCTCACTCTGTTACCCCCCAGAGTAACCCTCACTCTGTTACCCCCCAGAGTAACTCTCACTCTGTTACCCCCCCCCAGAGTAACCCTCACTGTTACCCCCCCTGAGTAACCCTCACTCTGTTACCCCCGAGAGTAACCCTCGCTCTGTTACCCCCCAGAGTAACTCTCACTCTGTTACCCCCCCCAGAGTAACCCTCACTCTGTTACCCCCAGAGTAACCCTCACTCTGTTACCCCCCCCAGAGTAACCCTCACTCTGTTACCCCCAGAGTAACCCTCGCTCTGTCACCCCCCAGAGTAACCCTCACTCTGTTACCCCCCCAGAGTAACCCTCACTCTGTTACCCCCCAGAGTAACCCTCACTCTGTTTCCCCCCAGAGTAACCCTCACTCTGTTACCCCCCAGAGTAACCCTCACTCTGTTACCCCCCAGAGTAACCCTCACTCTGTTACCCCCCAGAATAACCCTCACTCTGTTTCCCCCGAGAGTAACCCTCACTCTGTTACCCCCCAGAGTAACCCTCACACTGTTACCCCCCAGAGTAACCCTCGCTCTGTTACCCCCAGAGTAACCCTCGCTCTGTAACCCCCCAGAGTAACCCTCACTCTGTTACCCCCCAGAGTAACCCTCACTCTGTTACCCCCGATAGTAACCCTCGCTCTGTTACCCCCCGAGAGTAACCCTCACTCTGTTACCCCCGAGAGTAACCCTCACTCTGTTACCCCCAGAGTAACCCTCGCTCTGTTACCCCCCAGAGTAACCCTCGCTCTGTCACCCCCCAGAGTAACCCTCACTCTGTTACCCCCAGAGTAACCCTCGCTCTGTTACCCCCCCAGAGTAACCCTCACTCTGTTACCCCCAGAGTAACCCTCACTCTGTCACCCCCCAGAGTAACCCTCACTCTGTTACCCCCGAGAGTAACCCTCACTCTGTTACCCCCCAGAGTAACTCTCACTCTGTTACCCCCCAGAGAAACCCTCACTCTGTTACCCCCCAGAGTAACCCTCACTCTGTTACCTCCCAGAGTAACCCTCACTCTGTTGCCCCCGAGAGTAACCCTCACTCTGTTACCCCCGAGAGTAACCTTCACTCTGTTACCCCCGAGAGTAACCCTCACTCTGTTACCCCCGAGAGTAACCCTCACTCTGTTACCCCCGAGAGTAACCTTCACTCTGTTACCCCCGAGAGTAACCCTCACTCTGTTACCCCCGAGAGTAACCTTCACTCTGTTACCCCCGAGAATAACCCTCACTCTGTTACCCCCCAGAGTAACCCTCGCTCTGTTACCCCCCAGAGTAACCCTCGCTCTGTTACCTCCCAGTATAACCCTCACTCTGTTACCCCCCAGAGTAACCCTCACTCTGTTACCCCCGAGAGTAACCCTCACTCTGTTACCCCCGATAGTAACCCTCACTCTGTTACCCCCAGAGTAACCCTCACTCTGTTCCCCCCAGAGTAACCCTCACTCTGTCACCCCCCAGGGTAACCCTCACTCTGTCACCCCCCAGAGTAACCCTCACTCTGTTACCCCCAAGAGTATCCCTCGCTCTGTCACCCCCCAGAGTAAACCTCACTCTGTTACCCCCCAGAGTAACCCTCACTCTGTTACCCCCCAGAATAACCCTCACTCTGTTACCCCCAGAGTAACCCTCACTCTGTTACCCCCCAGAATAACCCTCACTCTGTTACCCCCCGAGAGTAACCCTCACTCTGTTACCCCCCAGAGTAACCCTCACTCTGTTACCCCCCAGAGTATCCCTCGCTCTGTTACCCCCCAGAATAACCCTCACTCTGTTACCCCCGAGAGTAACCCTCACTCTGTTACCACCGAGAGTAAGCCTCGCTCTGTTACCCCCCAGAGTAACCCTCACTCTGTTACCCCTCAGAATAACCCTCACTCTGTTACCCCCAGAGTAACCCTCACTCTGTCACCCCCCAGAGTAACCCTCACTCTGTTACCCCCAGAGTAACCCTCACTCTGTTACCCCTCAGGGTAACCCTCACTCTGTTACCCCCCAGAGTAACCCTCACTCTGTTACCCCCCAGAGTAACCCTCACTCTGTTACCCCCCAGAGTAACCCTCACTCTGTTACCCCCCAGAGTAACCCTCACTCTGTTACCCCCCAGAGTAATCCTCACACTGTTACCCCCCAGAGTAACCCTCGCTCTGTTACCCCCAGAGTAACCCTCGCTCTGTAACCCCCCAGAGTAACCCTCACTCTGTTACCCCCCAGAGTAACCCTCACGCTGTTACCCCCAATAGTAACCCTCGCTCTGTTACCCCCCCAGAGTAACCCTCACTCTGTTACCCCCAGAGTAACCCTCACTCTGTCACCCCCCAGAGTAACCCTCACTCTGTTACCCCCGAGAGTAACCCTCACTCTGTTACCCCCCAGATTAACCCTCACTCTGTTACCCCCCAGAGTAACCCTCACTCTGTTACCCCCCAGAGTAACCCTCACTCTGTTGACCCCGAGAGTAACCCTCACTCTGTTACCCCCGAGAGTAACCTTCACTCTGTTACCCCCGAGAGTAACCCTCACTCTGTTACCCCCGAGAGTAACCCTCACTCTGTTACCCCCGAGAGTAACCTTCACTCTGTTACCCCCGAGAGTAACCCTCACTCTGTTACCCCCGAGAGTAACCTTCACTCTGTTACCCCCGAGAATAACCCTCACTCTGTTACCCCCCAGAGTAACCCTCGCTCTGTTACCCCCCAGAGTAACCCTCGCTCTGTTACCCCCCAGAATAACCCTCACTCTGTTACCCCCCAGAGTAACCCTCACTCTGTTACCCCCGAGAGTAACCCTCACTCTGTTACCCCCGAGAGTAACCCTCACTCTGTTACCCCCAGAGTAACCCTCACTCTGTTCCCCCCAGAGTAACCCTCACTCTGTCACCCCCCAGGGTAACCCTCACTCTGTCACCCCCCAGAGTAACCCTCACTCTGTTACCCCCAAGAGTATCCCTCGCTCTGTCACCCCCCAGAGTAAACCTCATTCTGTTACCCCCCAGAGTAACCCTCACTCTGTTACCCCCCAGAATAACCCTCACTCTGTTACCCCCAGAGTAACCCTCACTCTGTTACCCCCCAGAATAACCCTCACTCTGTTACCTCCCGAGAGTAACCCTCACTCTGTTACCCCCCAGAATAACCCTCACTCTGTTACCCCCAGAGTAACCCTTGCTCTGTTACCCCGCAGAATAACCCTCACTCTGTTACCCCCAGAGTAACCCTCACTCTGTTACCCCCCAGGGTAACCCTCACTCTGTTACCCCCCAGTGTAACCCTCACTCTGTTACCCCCCAGAGTAACCCTCACTCTGTTACCCCCGAGAGTAACCCTCACTCTGTTACCCCCGAGAGTAACCCTCGCTCTGTTACCCCCCAGAGTAACCCTCACTCTGTTACCCCTCAGAATAACCCTCACTCTGTTACCCCCAGAGTAACCCTCACTCTGTTACCCCCCAGAGTAACCCTCACTCTGTTACCCCCAGGGTAACCCTCACTCTGTTACCCCCCAGGGTAACCCTCACTCTGTTACCCCCCAGGGTAACCCTCACTCTGTTACCCCCCAGAGTAACCCTCACTCTGTTACCCCCCAGAGTAACCCTCACTCTGTTACCCCCCAGAGTAACCCTCACTCTGTTACCCCCCAGAATAACCCTCACTCTGTTACCCCCGAGAGTAACCCTCACTCTGTTACCCCCCCAGAGTAACCCTCGCTCTGTTACCCCCCAGGGTAACCCTCGCTCTGTTACCCCCCAGGGTAACCCTCGCTCTGTTACCCCACAGAGTAACCCTCGCTCTGTTACCCCCACAGAGTAACCCTCACTCTGTTACCCCCCCAGAGTAACCCTCGCTCTGTTACCCCCCAGAGTAACCCTCACTCTGTTACCCCCCAGAATAACCCTCACTCTGTTACCCCCGAGAGTAACCCTCACTCTGTTACCCCCCCAGAGTAACCCTCGCTCTGTTACCCCCCAGGGTAACCCTCGCTCTGTTACCCCACAGAGTAACCCTCACTCTGTTACCCCCACAGAGTAACCCTCACTCTGTTACCCCCCCAGAGTAACCCTCGCTCTGTTACCCCCCAGGGTAACCCTCGCTCTGTTACCCCACAGAGTAACCCTCACTCTGTTACCCCCCCAGAGTAACCCTCGCTCTGTTACCCCCCAGGGTAACCCTCGCTCTGTTACCCCCCAGGGTAACCCTCGCTCTGTTACCCCACAGAGTAACCCTCGCTCTGTTACCCCCCAGAGTAACCCTCGCTCTGTTACCCCCCAGAGTAACCCTCACTCTGTTACCCCCCAGAATAACCCTCACTCTGTTACCCCCCCAGAGTAACCCTCACTCTGTTACCCCCCAGAATAACCCTCACTCTGTTACCCCCCAGGGTAACCCTCACTCTGTTACCCCCAGAGTAACCCTCACTCTGTTACCCCCCAGAATAACCCTCACTCTGTTACCCCCCAGGGTAACCCTCACTCTGTTACCCCCCAGAGTAACCCTCACTCTGTTACCCCCCAGAGTAACCCTCACTCTGTTACCCCCCAGAATAACCCTCACTCTGTTACCCCCCAGAGTAACCCTCACTCTGTTACCCCCCAGAGTAACCCTCACTCTGTTACCCCCCAGAGTAACCCTCACTCTGTTACCCCCCAGAATAACCCTCACTCTGTTACCCCCCAGAGTAACCCTCACTCTGTTACCCCCCAGAATAACCCTCACTCTGTTACCCCCCAGGGTAACCCTCACTCTGTTACCCCCCAGGGTAACCCTCACTCTGTTACCCCACAGAGTAACCCTCACTCTGTTACCCCCACAGAGTAACCCTCACTCTGTTACCCCCCCAGAGTAACCCTCGCTCTGTTACCCCCCAGGGTAACCCTCGCTCTGTTACCCCCCAGGGTAACCCTCGCTCTGTTACCCCCCAGGGTAACCCTCGCTCTGTTACCCCACAGAGTAACCCTCGCTCTGTTACCCCCCCAGAGTAACCCTCGCTCTGTTACCCCCCAGAGTAACCCTCACTCTGTTACCCCCCAGAATAACCCTCACTCTGTTACCCCCCCAGAGTAACCCTCACTCTGTTACCCCCCAGAATAACCCTCACTCTGTTACCCCCCAGGGTAACCCTCACTCTGTTACCCCCAGAGTAACCCTCACTCTGTTACCCCCCAGAATAACCCTCACTCTGTTACCCCCAGAGTAACCCTCACTCTGTTACCCCCCAGAGTAACCCTCACTCTGTTACCCCCGAGAGTAACCCTCACTCTGTTACCCCCCAGAGTAACCCTCACTCTGTTACCCCCCAGAGTAACCCTCACTCTGTTACCCCCCAGAGTAACCCTCACTCTGTTACCCCCGAGAGTAACCCTCACTCTGTTACCCCCAGAGTAACCCTCACTCTGTTACCCCCCAGAGTAACCCTCACTCTGTTACCCCCAGAATAACCCTCACTCTGTTACCCCCAGAGTAACCCTCACTCTGTTACCCCCCAGAATAACCCTCGCTGCGTTACCTGGAGCGTAGTTGAGAACCCTGACATCTGGCTCCTCTGCTGCCAGGACATTGAACAGCATGTCCCGGGCAGCTTTTGCCGCACAGTACAGTGCCCAGGATTTGTGAGGTTGGAGGGCACACAGTGAGCTGATGTTAACCACCATCCTGAGGAAGTTCTCTCGTTTGGGAAAAGCCTTCAGCAGGGAGGCAGTGAGGCACATGGGGGATGTGAAATTCAGGGCCAGGTAACTGTTGACCTCTGCGGGTTCGGTAAAGTCCACGACAAACTTGGAAACATTCCCCAAAGTCCCTGAGGGGAGAAAGAAAGAAAGTGACATTGCATTCCGGACGTGTCTAATGCTGACCGACAGCGCCCTCTGCCCTCAATCCAGCAACCTTCGCTCCCAGTATTTTAACACACACCGGCTCACACAATCCACCAGCCCACACTTTACAGACTGTGATTTAATCCATTTATCAGGCTGTAAACATACCTTCACAAAACTGGCAAAGGACAGAAGGAGAGGCGACAGTCTAATGGCATCATCACTGGACTCTTAATCCCGAAACCCAGCTAATGGACTGGGGACAACGGGTTCAAATCCTGCCGCAGTAGATGATGGAACTCGAATTCAAGTTTTGAAAAATCTGGAATTAAGAATCTACAAATGACTATGAAAGCATTGTCGATTGTCAGGGGGAAAAAAATCTCTAATTCACTAATGTCCTTTCGGGAAGGAAATCTGCCGTCCTTACCCGGTCTGGCCTACCTGTGACTCCAGAGCCACAGCAATGTGGTTGACTCTCAACTGCCCTCTGAACAAGGGCAACTAGGGATGGGCAATAAATGCTGGCCCAGCCAGAGACACCCATGTACCATGGATGATTTCTTTTAAAAACCACATTTATTTATTTATTTTTTTATAAGCGTCACAAGTAGGCTTACATTAACACTGCAATGAAGTTACTGTGAAAATCTCCTAGTTGCCACACTCTGGCGCCTGTTCGGGTACACTGAGGGAGAACTTAGCATGGCCAATGCACCTCACCAGCACGTCTTTTGGGAGGAAACCGAAGCACCCAGAGGAAGCCCACGCAGACATGGGGAGAACATGCAGACTCCACACAGACAGTGACCCGAGCCAGGGATTGAACCTGGGTTCCTGGCGCTGTGAGGGATACTTGTCCTTCTAGAATGAGACATGGAATATAAAAGCAGGGAGCTCATTCTGGAACTGTATAAAACACTTTTTAGCCCACACAGTATTATCTGGTCGTCACATTATAGGAGGAATATAGGATGAACGCAGTGGAGAGGGTGCAGAGGAGATGGATCCTACCTGAGCTGGAGTGTTCCAGTTAGGAAGAGGGGCTGGATAAACTGGGATTGTTTTCCTTCGAGCAGATAAGGCTGTGGGAGGAACCTCATTGAAGTGTACAAAATTACAAGGGACAGAGCTATGATAGATCAGAAGAAACTTCTCCCCTAAGGGCTCAATAACTAGAGAGAAGATATTTAAAGTCAGGCGAGAGGATTTGAGGGTAAACCTTTTCCACACAATGGGTTGTGGGAGTCTAAAACTCACTGCCTGAAAGGGTAGGAGAGGCAAGAAGCCTCACAACATTTAAGAAGCATTTAGATGAACACCTGAAACACCATAGTTTACAAGGCCACGGACAAAGTGCTGCAAAACGGGATTAGAATAGCTAAGTGGTAGATGGCTGGGGCAGACATGATGGGCTGAAGGGCCTCTTTCTGTGCGGTAACTCCAAGATTCTATACTGTGATGAGATTTGAACCCATATCCCCGAACCTGTGTCTCTGGATTACTAATCCAGTCACTTCGGATGGGATTTTCCAGTTGTGTCCGTGGCGGGATCTGCCGCGAGTGAGAAGGGAAAACATGGATCCGTTCACTTTCAGCAGCAGTGGAAAATCCTAGCTGCAAACCAGGACAGGCCATTATCACTGCGAGACGCAACAGCACCTCCTCCTTCGCCGTACCAAATCCCTTCACTCCCCAAATTCCCAAGCTCACGTTCTGGAAGCAGGGACCAAGTGCTGTCTATGCTGCTGCTTACTTTGCACAAAATCAACTCTATTTGCATCCGATGTGAATCTATAGGGACGTGTAAGCACTGAGAGCTCCACAATCTAGTTCACCAACTATCCGCGGCTGCCTCCCCTCTCGGGGATTTGTTAATTCCTGATTAAGACTCAAATTTTGAATGCAAACTTTGCCAAATTTTGGTTAGTGATTAACTCTTAAAAGTTAACACTTAAAATTCCCTTGCTTACCAAAGGTCAAGCTTGCACTCTGTGGCGAGCTGTATTCTGTGACCAGTTCCGATAGAACATAGCACACTACAAGTTGCGCCAATCATATCCCTACCTAAGGGCCTACCTATAACCCTCAATCCCATTAAATCCCATGTACTCATCCAGACGTCTCTTAAAAGACCCCAGCGAGTTTGCCTCTATCACCACCGATGGCAGCCGATTCCACTCACTCACCACCCTCTGAATGAAAAATTATCTTCACGCTTGCTTAACTAGGACACTAATAAAAGCATAAGAACATAAGAAATAGGAGCAGGAGTAGGCCATCTGGCCCTTCGAGCCTGCTCCGCCATTCAATAAGATCATGGCTGATCTGTCGCTGCTCAGTTCCACTTTCCCGCCCTCTCCCCATAACCCTTAATCCCCTCTCTTATCAAAAACCCGCGTCTTAAAAATATTTAGCGAGGCAGCCTCCACCACTTCAACGGGCAGAGAATTCCAGAGATTCACCACCCTTTGAGTGAAGAAGTTCCTCCTCAACTCCGTTCTAAACTGCCCCCCTTTTATCTTGAGGCTGTGCCCCCTAGTCCTACTGTCTTTTTTGAGCGGGAAGAGTCTCTCCACCTCTATCCTATCCATCCCATTCATCATCTTATACGTCTCAATGAGATCTCCCCTCATTCTTCTAAACTCTAACGAGTACAAGCCCAGTTTATTCAGCCTCTCCTCATAGCTCAACCCCCTCAACTCCGGTATCACCCTAGTAAAACTCCTCTGCACTCCCTCCAAGGCCAAAATATCTTTGCGCAGGTGCGGCGCCCAAAACTGCACACAGTACTCCAGCTGTGGCCTCACCAATGCCCTATACAGCTGCAGCAAGACCTCCCTACTTTTATATTCAATCCCCCTCGCTATGAAGGCCAGCATTCCATTCGCCTTCCTGACTACCTGCTGCACCTGCAAGCTGGGTTTTTGCGACTCATGCACAAGGACCCCAAGGTCCCTCTGCACTGTCGCCTGCTGCAGTTTTTCGCCACGTAAGTAATAGTCCTTCCTACCAAAGTGGACCACCTCACACTTGCCAACATTAAATTCCATTTGCCATTTCCTGGCCCATTCGCCCAGCCTATCTAGATCCTTCTGTAGACTCTCCACACCCTCCGCACAATTTGCCGTTCCCCCAATCTTGGTGTCATCAGCAAATTTCGACACCCTACACTCGGTTCCCTCCTCCAGATCATCAGACGCAGCACGGTTTCATTAAAGGGAAGTCGTGTCTGACAAATTTACTGGAGTTCTATGAGGATGTGTCTAGGGCAGTGGATAGAGGAGAGCCGGTGGATGTGGTCTTTCTGGATTTTCAGAGGGCGTTTGACAAAGTACCTCACAAGAGGTTATTGCAGAAGGTAGAGGGACATGGAGTTGGGGGTAGGGTGTTAGCGTGGATAGAGGATTGGTTGTCAAATAGGAGGCAGAGAGTGGGGGTCAATGTGTGCTATTCGGATTGGCGGATGGTGACTAGTGGAGTGCCCCAGGGGTCGGTGCTGGGGCCTCAGCTTTTTACAAAACAGCACGAGAGTAGAAACCATTTGAACAAGCATGCTAAATGGGATAGATTTGAGAGATAGATTCTGAACTGATCCAGGGGTTCAACACCTGGGCATCAATGAGGCAACTAACTCACCTCCTGGCTCACAACCACCTCCATCCAGAAGGCACGGATACCTGGGAACACCACCACCTGCAAGTTCCCCTCCAAGCCACTCGCCATCCCGAGTTGGAAATATATCGTCGTTCCTTCAGCGTCGTTGGGTCAAAATCCTTCCCTCCCTAATGGCATTGTGGGTCAACCCACTGCACAGGCTCTGCAGCGATTCAAGAAGTGGAGATGCCGGCGTTGGACTGGGGTAAACACAGTAAGAAGTCTCACAAACACCAGGTTAGAGTCCAACAGGTTTATTTGACAGTAAACCCACAAGCTTTTGGAAATGGTGTCCCTTTGTCAGGTATGTGGAAGGTTCCACACACCATAGAACCATAGAAAATTTACAGCTCAGAAACAGGCCTTTTGCCCCTTCTTGTCTGTGCCGAACCATTTTTTGCCTAGTCCCACTGACCTGCACTTGGACCATATCCCTCCACATCCCTCTCATCCATCAACCCATCCAAGTTTTTCTTAAATGTTAAAAGTGACCCCACATTCACCACTTTATCTGGCAGCTCATTCCACACTCCCCCCACTCTCTGTGTGAAGAAGCCCCCCTAATATTCCCTTTAAACTTTTCTCCTTTCACCCTTAACCCATGACCTCTGGTTTTTTTCTCCCCCAGCCTCAGTGGAAAAAGCCTGCTTGCATTCACTCTATCTATAATCCATCAAAATCTTATACACCTCTATCAAATCTCCTCTCATTCTCCTACACTCCAGGGGATAAAGTCCTAACCTATTTAACACTTGATGAAGGAACACCGTTTCCGAAAGCTTGTGAGATTACTATCAAATAAACTGGTTGGACTCAAACCTGGTGTCGTGAGACTTCTTACTGTGTTTCAAGAAGACAGCTCACCACCACCTTCTCAAGGGCAACTAGGGATGGGCAATAAATGCTGGCCAGCCAGTGACGCCCATGTCCGTGAATGAATAAAGAAAACCCCCCAAAGCCTATCCACCAGTTCCCCTCCAAGTCGCTCACTATCCTGACACTGAAATAGATCGCCCACTGTTGCTGGGTTAAAATCCTCCCTAACAGCACTGTGGGTGTTCCTACACCACATGGACTGCAGCAGTTCAAGGCAGCTCACCACCATCTTCAACGGGTAAAGAGGAGTGGGCAATAAATGGTGGTCTAGTCAGCGGCTTCACATCTCAAAAACAGATAAATGGATAAGGGACAAATGCAGGTATGTGGAGTTAGGTTGCGGATTAGATTTGGATTTGCGCTGAAGTGGCCTGATCCTCTCATCCCTACACTTCCAATCACACAACTTATCCAAAATTTATCAATAAAGCAAAATCAGCTGATTTTCTCATTATTACGCTGCGATATGTGTGGTTAATGTGCACAAATTGGATTCCTGAGGTATCGGAAGCCACTACAGAGATAGAATCCATAGAATACCTACAGTGCAGAAGGAGGCCATTCGGCCTATCGAGTCTGTACTGACTCTCCAATAGAGCGTCCCACCCAAGCCCTATCCCTTTAACCCCATGTATTTATCCCACTAATCCCCATAACGTGCATATCTCCGGACACAAAGAGGTAATTTAGCATGACCAATGCCCCTAACAGTAGTGAGTGGAATCGGCTGCCGTCGGTGGTGGTAGAGGCAAACTCGCTGGGGTCTTTTAAAAGACTTCTGGATGAGTATATGGGAGTTAATGGGATTGGGAGTTGCAGATAGTTCTACAGCTTGGTACATATGGATATGATCAGCGCAACTTGTGGGCCGAAGGGCCTGTTTGTGCTGTAGTGTTCTATGTTCTAACATTCACATGTTTGGAACCAAAGAGCATTTTGGCATGACCAATCCCCGTAATGTGCTCATGTTTGGACACTAAGGGACAATTTGGCATGGCCAATGCCCCTAGCATGTTTACCTTTCTTTTATGTTTACAGGACCGAGAAGCAAAGTGGACACAGCATTGGTCTCTGTGCTACACTGCTGGGTGACGGGTGTTTACTGTTAACCACTTTGCTGTGAGTTCCAAGTTGTTTCCAACAAGTCAACACCATTTACACAAACAACTAAAGGTCATATGGTCATCCCCGAGCTCCCCCCTGAAAGCGTCAGTACATCACTCATTTCTAGAGTAAAGAAACATCATAACCTACCACCCTCCCTTCATCTATAAATATTCATGATGTGGAGATTCCAGTGGGGCGGGCACAGTAACAAGTCTCACAACGCCAGGTTAAAGTCTAACAGGTTTATTTAGTAGTACGAGCTTTCGGAGCACTGCTCACTCATCAGGTGAGTGGCAATGAAGGAGCAGTGCTCTGAAAGCTCGTGCTACCAAATTAACCTGTTAGACTTTAACCTGCTGTTGTGAGATTTACTATATTTACTTATATCTTCAAAATGATCTTTAAACCTGTAGCTGCCTCCCATCTCACAAGGTAATGGTTGGTGCTGGGGGGTCCAGGTCCAGCATTGCTGGGGGTGTCGCTCAGGAGCATGACTCTGGCAATGGCAAGCTCTGTCACACACGCGGTCTCTGTCTCACACACACGTGGTCTCTGTCTCACACACACGCGGTCTCTGTCTCACACACGTGATCTATGTCTCACACACACACAGTCTCTGGCACACATGGGTTCTATGTCACACACACGGTCTCTGTCGCACACACACGGTCTCTGTCGCACACACAGGTTCTATGTCGCACACACAGGTTCTATGTCTCACACGCGGTCTCTGTCTCACACACACGCGGTCTCTGTCTCACACACACGCGGTCTCTGTCTCACACACACGCTGTCTCTGTCTCACACACGTGATCTATGTCTCACACAGTCTCTGGCACACATGGGTTCTATGTCGCACACACGGTCTCTGTCGCACACACAGGTTCTATGTCTCACACACAGGTTCTATGTCTCACACGGGGTCTCTGTCTGTCTTGGTCCCTGTTTCACATGACCTCTGTCTCACACACAGTCTCTATCACATACATGGTCTCTGTCATCGACACAGTCTCTGTCACACATGGTCAGTCAGTGGTTAGCACCGCTGCCTCACGGTGCCAGGGACCCGGGTTCAATTCCTGGCTTGGGTCACTGTCTGTGTGGAGTCTGCATGCTCTCCCTGTGTCTGCATGGGTTTTCTCCGGGTGGTCCAGTTTCCTCCCATTGTCTAAAAGATGTGCTGGTTAGGTGCGTTGGTCATGCTAAATTCTCCCTCGGTGTACCAGAACAAGCACCAGTGTGGTGGCGAGGGGATTTTCACAGTATCTTCATTGCAGTGTTGATGTAAGCCTTACTTGTGACACTAATAAATAACCTTCAAACATAAACACAAGTGGTCTCTATCACACAGTCTGTCACGCAGGCTGTTTCTGCTGCTGATCTTGCTGAGAGAGAGACAGTTTAAAATGAGATGTTACTGTAAACTTGTGCAGAACTTTGGCTGGAGCACAGCACTCAATTCTGGGTTCTGTCTCAGTAAAGGGATATAGATAAGGTACATTCCTCCCTAGATACAATATATACTCACATCTATATGTCCATACAAACCTAGAGATGTTTATATATATATATTTACTGGAGAAGGAATAAGATTTACAAAGATACATTAGAACGGTGAGGGGAAAGATTGAACAAACTGCTATTCTACCTGTTCAAAGATGTGTAGGTTAGGGGGATTAACCATGATAAATGTACAGGGTTATGGAGATCGGACAGAGGGGGCACGGTAGCACTGTGGTTAGCATTGCTGCTCCACAGCTCCAGGGTCCTGGGTTCGATTCCCGGCTCGGGTTACTGTCTGTGTGGAGTTTGCACATTCTCCTCGTGCCTGCGTGGGTTTCCTCCGGGTGCTCCGGTTTCTTCCCCACAGTCCAAAGATGTGCGGGTTAGGTTCATTGGCCGTGCTAAGAAATTGCTCCCCTTAGTGAGCAGGGTAGCGGAGGTTAGAGGGATTAGTGAGTATAATATGTAGGGATATCTAATTTAGCCTTGAATATCCTCAATCAGCCAGACCCCCTCTGCACTCTATGGGGAATAAGGACCCCCCCCCCCCCCCCCCCCCCACCCACCCACCCACCCACCCCCCCGAGAGAAAAAAATCCTCTTCATTTCCATCTCAAATGGGAGATCCCGGTTTTTTAAAATTGTATCATATATGCAGAAAATGCTGGGAAAACTCAGCAGGTCTGGCAGCATCTGAAGAGAGAGGAGCAGAGTTACTGGCCCCAGAATCGGGGCAGACGAGGCTCACAGAACATTGGTCTCTTTGGAATCTCAGGCAGGCAAGATGGTAAAATCCCAGCAAAAGTTTCGAGTCTATATGACTCTGCTACCGAACTGAAAAGGGGATAGAAATGTGATGAATTAACAGTGTGTAACAGGCTGGGGCAGGACTTATAAACAGTGCCTCCCCTGGTTCCAGTCTCTCCCACATCCTCTCTGCATTCACCTTGTCAAGTCTCCTCAAGACTTTATGCATTTCAATAAGGTCACCCCCTCACTCATCTGAACTCCAGTGGATATAGACCCAACCTGTTCAACCTTTCCTCATTAGATAACACTTCAGTCAAGTGAACCTTCCCTGAACTGCTTCTAATCCATTTATATCCAATCTTAAATAAAGAGAAAATAAACATTTATCAATCTCATTTAAATTCTTCCTATTTGTTCCAGGGATGTGGGTGTCACTGGCTGTCCACCATTTATTGCCCATCCCTAATTGAAGGTGATGGTGAGCTGACCTCTTGAACTGGTGTAGCTGTGTGTGTTGATGGGAAGGAGGTTCCAGGATTTTGACCGAGGGATCGTGAAGGAGCGGCCATATATTTCCAAGGATGTGATAGTGCTAGAGGGGTGGTGCAGTGGTTAGCACTGCTGCCTCACAGCACCAGGGACCCAGCTTGGATTCTCGGCTTGGGTCACTGTCTGTGAGAAGTCTGGGGTGAACTTCACTCCAGCCAACCCAACTTAACCTACTCCAAAACAAACTTAGACGTTGCATTTCTGTAGCACCTCTCTAAAGGGGCGGCACAGTGGTTAGCACTGCTGCCTCACAGTGCCAGAAACCTGGGTTCGATTCCTGGCTTGGGTCACTGTCTGTGTGGTGTTTGCACATTCTCCCTGAGTCTACGTGGGTTTCCTCCGGGTGCTCCAGTTTCCTCCCACAGTCCAAAGGTATGCAGGTTAGGTTGATTGGCCGTGCTAAATTGCCCCTTAGTGTCAGGGGGACTGGCAGGGCAAATACATGGCGCTACGGGTTTAGGGGCTGGGTCAGTACAGACTGGATGGGCTGAATTACCTCTTTCTGCACTGTGGGGTTCTATGATTCATGAGGGGGTACAGAGGAGATTCTCCAGGATGTTACCTGGGTTGGAGAATTTGAGCGATAAGGAGAGACTGGATAGGCTTGGATTGTTTTCAGAGAAGGCTGAGGGGGGGCAAGATTGAGGGTGTAAGATTATGAGGGGCATGGACAAGGTGAATAGGGAGGAGCTGTTCCCCTGGGTTGAGGGGAGGTCAATCATGAGGGGACATAATTTTAGGGTGAGGGGTGGGGGATTCAGAGGGGATTTGAGGAAACATTTTTTTCACTCAAAGTTAAAGTTTATTTATTAGTCACAAGTAAGGCTTACATTAACACTGCAATGAAGTTACTGTGAAATTCCTACGTTACTGGAGGATGTGGAGGCTTTGGAGAGAGTACAGTTTACCAGGATCTTGCCTAGTATGGAGGGTATTAGCTATGGGGAAAGATTGACTAAACTGGGATTGTTCTCCCTGGAAGGGGGCGACCTGATAGAAGGTTATAAAATTATAGAGAGGTATAGATAAGGTGAACAGTTGAAGCTTTTTCCCAGGGCAGAAATGACAATTACACAGGGGCACAAGTTCAAGGGGGAAAAGGTTCAGTAAAGGTGTGCGGGGGAAGCGGTGAGAGTCTGGAATGCACTGCCTGGATAGATAGTGGAGAGCAGAAACCTTACAACCTTAAAGTATTTGGATGAGCACTTGAAATATTGTGACATATGGGACAAGTTGCAGGGAAATGGGAAAACACAACTTTACCGGTAGCTATTCATAGAATCTCTATAGCGCAGAAGGAGACATTCTGGTCCATCGAGTCTGCACCAACCACAATCCCACCCAGGTCCTATCCCCGTAACTCCACATGTTTAACCTGGGAACTCCCCCGACACTAAGGCGTAATTTAGCATGGCCAATCCACCTATTGTAGGAGCAGTCTCTATGGGCTGAAGGGCCAATTTTGCACTGGACGACCCTAGGTTTTTGTGATTATAGGACAGCACGGTAGCACAGTGGTTAGCACTGCTGCCTCACAGTGCCCAGGGATCTGGGTTCAATGCCCAGTTTAGGTCACTGTCTGTGCGGTGTCTGCACTTTCTCCCCGTGTCTGGATGGGTTTCCTCCGGGTGCTCCAGCTTCCTCCCACAGCCCGAAAGACGTGCCGGTTAGGGTACATTGACCATGATGAATTCAAGACCCACTGCTGTTCATGTGTCTGTCCAGCTAAGTCTTAAATGTCACTAATGTGTCTGCCTCAACCTCACTTAGTAAGAAGTCTCTAGTTAAAGTTACTTTAACCTGGTGTTGTCAGACTTCTTACTGTGTTTACCACAGTCCAATGCCAGCATCTCCACATCATGTCAACCTCACTTGGCATTGCATTCCAGGCCCCCACCACCCTCTGTGTAAAAAAATCTTCC
The DNA here is from genome assembly GCA_037974335.1 of Prionace glauca. Taxonomy (NCBI): domain Eukaryota; kingdom Metazoa; phylum Chordata; class Chondrichthyes; order Carcharhiniformes; family Carcharhinidae; genus Prionace; species Prionace glauca. The sequence continues at coordinate 11,632,584 of CM075721.1, read as the reverse complement.
CCTGCACATCTCCACTGAACCCTTTCCCCCTTATCTTGAACTTGTGCCCCCTTTACAATTGCTATTTCTGCCCCGAGAAAAAGTTTCCAACTGTTCACCCTATCTATAGCCCTCATAATTGTATAAATTTCTATCAGGTTGCCCCCTCAGCCTCCAAGTCATTCCAAGGAGAACAACCCCAGTTTATTCAATCTCTCCTCGTAGCTAATACCCTCCCTACCAGGCAACAAGCTGGTAGACCTTTTCTATACTCTCTCCAAAGCTTCCACGTCCTTCTGGCTTAACCAAGGATTTATATAAGAACATAAGAAATAGGAGCAGGAGTAGGCCATCTAGCCCTTCGAGCCTGCCCCGCCATTCAATAAGATCATGGCTGATCTGTCGTGGCTCAGTTCCACCTTCCCGCCCTCTCCCCATAACCCTTAATCCCTTCTCTTATCAAAAACCCATCAACCCGCTTCTTAAAAATATTTAGCGAGGCAGCCTCCACCACTTCAACGGGCAGAGAATTCCAGAGATTCACCACCCTTTGAGTGAAGAAGTTCCTCCTCAACTCCGTTCTAAACCACCCCCCCCTCTTTATCTTGAGGCTGTGCCCTCTAGTCCTACTGTCTTTTTTGAGCGGGAAGAGTCTCTCCACCTCTATCCTATCCCATTCATTATCTTATATATCTCAATGGGATCTCCCCTCATTCTTCTAAACTCTAACGAGTACAAGCCTAGTTTATTCAGCCTCTCCTCATAGCTCAACCCCCTCAACTCCGGTATCAGCCTAGTAAACCTCCTCTGCACTCCCTCCAAGGCCAAAATATCTTTGCGCAGGTGCGGCGCCCAAAACTGCACACAGTACTCCAGCTGCGGCCTCACCAATGCCCTATACAGCTGTAGCAAGACCTCCCTACTTTTATATTCAATCCCCCTCGCTATGAAGGCCAGCATCCCATTCGCCTTCCTGACCACCTGCTGCACCTGCAAGCTGGGGTTTTGCGACTCATGCACAAGGACCCCGAGGTCCCTCTGCACCGTCGCCTGCTGCAGTTTTTCGCCCCGTAAGTAATAGTCCTCCCTACCAGGCAACAAGATAGTAGACCTTTTGTGTACTCTCTCCAAAGCTTCCAGGTCTTTCTGGCTTAACCAAGGTTCTACATAACTAAAGTAATTTGTGGCGACTGGGGGATTTTCACAGTAACTTCATCGCAGTGTGAATGTAAGCCTACCTGTGACACTAATAAATAAACTTTAAAAACTGAAGGAAGAGTTCAGTAGGTTAGAAAGAAGATATTTGACCTTGGGGATAATCCTAACTAAACAGACCACAGTCACAAACAAATCTAACCAGGAAGTGCAATAATGCTGATCAAAGTACACTTGGGTCTTGTCTCCATCCAGTGGTTCCAGTTTGAACTCCATTAAAAGAAGGTTAATGTTTTTAAGCAGGAGCTGGGCTGCCTCCAGCCGATCCTTACCCGCGTTGTTGATGAGCAGTAACCTGTCGGGGGCCCCGTCCACCTCCCGCAGGCGGCTCACCTCAGCCAGGAGCCGCTGCAGCCCCTCTCCGCCGGCCAGGTCCGCTCCACTCGGCTCACCCTGAGCCCGGCGGCCGGCCCCGCGGCTCCCACCAGCTGCCCCTCCAGCTCCAGCAGGCGGTGGCCGGACCTGGCCACCAGCACCAGGCGGGAGCCGGGCTGCAGCCGGGGGGCCAGCACCACGGCCAGCGCCCTGCCCAGACCCCGGGAGGCTCCGGTGATAACGCACAGGCTCTTCCCCAGCCCCAGCCCCCGCTCCGGCTCCGCCGCTCCCAGCCCTGCGTCCATCGCTCCAGCAACTTCCTCTTGCATCAGATCCGACTGCAGCCCAGTGTGTGCAAAACACCGGCTTCACAAATAGAGTGAAACATTGCAATGAGAGAATGCAACGAAGAACTCATTGTTATTACCATATCGCAGCGAAATACTGCGGAAATCTGAAATAAAATCAGAAAAGTTCTCTACTTTTAGCACAGTGGGTTAGCACTGCTGCTTCACAGCTCCAGGGTCCTGGGTTCGATTCCCGGCTCGGGTCACTGACTGTGTGGAGTTTGCACATTCTCCTCGTGTCTGCGTGGGGTTTTCTCCGGGTGCTCCGGTTTCCCTCCCACAGTCCAAAGATGTGCGGGTTAGGTTCATTGGCTATGCTAAAATTGCCCCTTAGTGGTCCTGGGATGTGTAGGTTAGAGGGATTAGCAGGTAAAATGTGTAGGGATATGGGGGTAGGGTCTGGGTGGGATTGTGTTCGGTGCAGACTCGATGGGCCGAAGGGCCTGTTTCTGCACTGTAGGGTTCTATGTACTTAGAATCTACTCACAGTGCAAAAGGAGGCCATTCTGCCCATTGAGCCTACACTGACAACAGTCCAACCCTGGCCCTATCCCTATGTATCTACCCTAGCTAGTCCCCCCTGACAATAAGGGGCAATTTAGCATGGCCAAGAACATAAGGAGCAGGAGTAGGCCGTCTAGCCCTTCGAGCCTGCCCCGCCATTCAAATAAGATCATGGCTGATCTGAAGTGGATCAGTTCCACTTTCCTGCTTTCTCCCCATAACCGTGAACCAGAAATCTAATCCACCCAACCTTCACATCTTGGGGCGCTAAGGGGTAACTGCGCATGGTCAACCAAAGTGACCTGCACACAGTAGTGGTTAGCACTGCTGCCTCACACTGCCAGGGTTTGGATCGCTGTCTGTGCGGAGCTTGCACATTCTCCCCGTGTCTGCATGGGTTTCCTCCCCACACTCCAAAGTTGTGCAGGTTAAGTTGATTGCCATGATAAATTGCCCCATAGTATCGGGGGGGGGTGGGGGGGGGGGTGGCTAGCTAGGGTAAATGCATGGGGTTATCAGGATAGGGCCTGGGGGGGATTGTGTTTGATGCAGATGGGTCGAATGGCCTCCTTTTCCTCTGTAGGATTCTACGACGCACACGTTGTTTCAGACACACTGAGGGAGAACTTAGCCTGGCCAATCCACCTAACCAGCGGGTCTTTCAGACTGTGGGAGGAAACCGGAGCACCCGGAGGAAACCCACGCAGACACGGGGAGAACGTGCAAACTCCACACTGTGACCCGACTCAGGTCCCTGGTGCTGTGAGGCAGCAGTACTAACCGCTGTGCCACCGTGCTGCCCAAGGGATTTGATCTCAGAGACACTGCCTGACGTGCTGAGTTTGTCCAGCACTTTCTGCTTTTATTCCAGTTCCACCGCCTCTCTCATGACTAGAACAAGGGCACGCTGTTTCAGAATAAAGGGTCGACTGTTTGAGATGGAGATGAGATTTTTTTTCCCCTTCAAAGGGACCTTAGTCGTGGAACTTTCTCTCGCAGAGTGCGGTGGAGGTTAGATCATTGACTTTATTCACGGCTGTGTGAGATTTATTGATCGACAAGGGACACATCGGGTAGGATTTTCCCATGGTGCCCACCTCAGGAATAATGGCAGGTGAGGGGTGAGGGGGGGGGGGGGGGGTGGTGGTGTGTGGAGGGGGGTGGGGTGGGGCCTCCTCACAGTGTAGGAGGCCATTTGGCCCACTCTGTGACTACCTGTGCTCCCCTGCCCCCTCCTCATGGCCCTGCAAGTATTTCCCTCTTTCGGAGTTTGTCCAGTTCCCCTTCTGACTGAGCTAGGAGTGTTAACCCACTCATTAATGGCTGACACACGCTGATTATTCCATATCTCCTCAGAAGGCAGTGGAGATGGGGGGCTGCAAAATAGTTTTGAGGCAGAGGTAAATAGATTCTTGTTAGGGGAGAAGTAGATGGAAAATGTCGAACTCAACACAAACAGATCAGCCATGTTTTATTGACTAGCAGAGCAGGCTCGAGGGGCTGAATGGTCTCCTTCTCCTAGTTTGTATGTTTCTATTTATTGGATTTCCTTCCTTGAAAGTCTTTGCCTCTCGATATCTCTTCCTTTAAGATACCCTTAAAAACTAACTCTCCAATCAAACATTGGACTATCTGTCCTAATCTTGATGCTATAGATGGTGATATCATCACAAGTTGTTGCTATCAATATCTCAGTCACAAAATCACGAGAAAGAATCACTCAGTAATGAACCTCAGACAGAGCTGCACTCCCTTTGTCAGTGCAATGCTCCCTCACTACTGACCCTCTGACAGTGTGGCACTCCCTCAGCACTGACCCTGACAGTGCAGCACTCCCTCAGTACTGACCCTCTGACAGTGCGGCACTCCCTCAGTACTGACCCTCTGACAGTGCGGCACTCCCTCAGTACTGACCCTCTGACAGTGCGGCACTCCCTCAGTACTGACCCTCTGACAGTGCGACACTCCCTCAGTACTGACCCTCTGACAGTGCGGCACTCCCTCAGTACTGACCCTCTGACAGTGCGGCACTCCCTCAGCACTGACCCTCTGACAGTGCGGCACTCCCTCAGTACTGACCCTCTGACAGTGCGACACTCCCTCAGTACTGACCCTCTGACAGTGCGGCACTCCCTCAGTACTGACCCTCTGACAGTGCGGCACTCCCTCAGCACTGACCCTCTGACAGTGCGGCACTCCCTCAGTACTGACCCTCTGACAATGCAATGCTCCCTCAGTACTGACCCTCAGTGCGACACTCCCTCAGTACTGACCCTCTGACAGTGCGGCACTCCCTCAGTACTGACCCTCTGACAATGCAATGCTCCCTCAGTACTGACCCTCAGTGCGACACTCCCTCAGTACTGACCCTCTGACAGTGCGGCACTCCCTCAGTACTGACCCTCTGACAGTGCGGCACTCCCTCAGTACTGACCCTCTGACAGTGCAGCACTCCCTCAGTACTGACCCTCTGACAGTGCGGCACTCCCTCAGTACTGACCCTCTGACAGTGCAGCACTCCCTCAGTACTGACACTCTGACAGTGCGGCACTCCCTCAGTACTGACCGTCTGACAGTGTGGCACTCCCTCAGTACTGACCCTCTGACAGTGTGGCACTCCCTCAGTACTGACCCTCTGACAGTGCAGCAGTCCCTCAGTACTGACCCTCTGACAGTGCGGCACTCCCTCAGTACTGACCCTCTGACAATGCAATGCTCCCTCAGTACTGACCCTCTGACAGTGCAATGCTCCCTCAGTACTGACCCTCTGACAGTGCAGCACTCCCTCAGTACTGACCCTCTGACAGTGCGGCACTCCTTCAGTACTGACCCTCTGACAGTGCGGCACTCCCTCAGTACTGACCCTCTGACAGTGCGGCACTCCCTCAGTACTGACCCTCTGACAGTGCGGCACTCCCTCAGTACTGACCCTCTGACAGTGCAGCACTCCCTCAGTACTGACCCTCTGACAGTGCGGCACTCCCTCAGTACTGACCCTCTGAGAGTGCAGCACTCCCTCAGTACTGACCCTCTGACAGTGCAGCACTCCCTCAGTACTGACCCTCTGACAGTGCGGCACTCCCTCAGTACTGACCCTCTGACAGTGCAGCACTCCCTCAGTACTGACCCTCTGACAGTGCGGCACTCCCTCAGTACTGACCCTCTGACAGTGCAGTACTCCCTCAGTACTGACCCTCTGACAGTGCGGCACTCCCTCAGTACTGACCCTCTGACAGTGCAGCACTCCCTCAGTACTGACCCTCTGACAGTGCGGCACTCCTTCAGTACTGACCCTCTGACAGTGCGGCACTCCCTCAGTACTGACCCTCTGACAGTGCGGCACTCCCTCAGTACTGACCCTCTGACAGTGCAGCACTCCCTCAGTACTGACCCTCTGACAGTGCGGCACTCCCTCAGTACTGACCCTCTGACAGTGCGGCACTCCCTCAGCACTGACCCTCTGACAGTGCAGCACTCCCTCAGTACTGACCCTCTGACAGTGCGGCACTCCTTCAGTACTGACCCTCTGACAGTGCGGCACTCCCTCAGTACTGACCTTCTGACAGTACGGCACTCCCTCAGCACTGACCCTCTGACAGTGCAGCACTCCCTCAGTACTGACCCTCTGACAGTGCGGCACTCCTTCAGTACTGACCCTCTGACAGTGCGGCACTCCCTCAGTACTGACCCTCTGACAGTGCGGCACTCCCTCAGTACTGACCCTCTGACAGTGCAGCACTCCCTCAGTACTGACCCTCTGACAGTGCGGCACTCCCTCAGTACTGACCCTCTGACAGTGCGGCACTCCCTCAGCACTGACCCTCTGACAGTGCAGCACTCCCTCAGTACTGACCCTCTGACAGTGCAGCACTCCCTCAGTACTGACCCTCTGACAGTGCGGCACTCCCTCAGTACTGACCCTCTGACAGTGCGGCACTCCCTCAGTACTGACCCTCCGACAGTGCGGCACTCCCTCAGTACTGACCCTCTGACAGTGCGGTGATTGGTAGAGATTGTGGATCCCCCTGCCACCCTGCATGGGAATCGGTCAGGACTGGAGGGAGCCCAGCAAATGGGGCGACTTTCTGGGGGAGTACGGTCTGCTTCCTGAGGGGTGGGGACCTGCCGAGTGGGCAGGGGTCTGCCTCCTGTGGGGGCAGTGTGCTGGGAGGGGGAGAACGTCACTGTCGGGGGATGGAGGGTGACTGGAGATTGGGGTGCTCCAGGATAGGGGTTAGGGGATTGGGGCTGGCCCCGGAATGGTTGTGGAGGCTGTAATCGGGCCATAGTTGGGGCTGGAGGGGCAGCAGTACAGCGGGGGGGGGGGGGGGGGGGGGGGGGTGTTCCCAGGCTGGCCAGCGATCGGGGTGACTGACTGATTGAGACCTCTACGCGTGCACAGAACTGCTGAATTGTCACACTCCGGCATGAATAGGCCGCCCTATTCACCCATCCCATGTGTGCCCCGCCTCCCCCGAGCTTTTATTGATATTCACGATTGGGATCTCTGCATTGCACAGAGTGGGGGATTCGAGTCTGAACTCCCACTGAAGAAAGCAATCGTGATTCACACCAGTTTGCCGACAAATTGAGCACTTAGAATTTCCTTGGGAGAATCACTCCCCGCAGCGTACAGCCTGCTACATGGGGAGTGATGCAGTGAGGAGTTAGCTTGTTTTGAGGTGTGGGGAATGAAAGGATTCGAGTTTAAAATGTTGTGATGGAGGGTGATGATGTCAGAATGAATATGCCAGTCTGTGTGTTGGTGTGAATGCTCTGGAAGTTTGTGTGCACAGATTCTGAAGCAAATCTGCTATTTGCACGACACAGTGCAGTTCTGTTTTTGGACAACGCTGAGGGATTGGCAGTTCTGCTTTGTAGGATCATGCGTGACTGGTTTCTGTGACTCTGAACCTCCTGGGCTATCACTGTGCCCAATGCTCAGCACCTTGTCAAAACAATGATCTCACTCACTGGTGCAGTGCTGTGTGACGATTCGTCAAGTGTACAGGAGGATCAACCAGGCTCTTCCTCTTGTCAATATAGAGGAACCTTCTGTTCACTCACACACACACTCACTCACACACACACACTCACTCACACGCACACACTCACTCACACACACACTCACTCACACACACACTCACACACACACACTCTCACATTCACAGACACACACACGCACACACTCACTCACACACACACTCACTCACACACACACACGCACACACTCACTCACACACACACCCACTCACACACACACTCACTCACACACACTCTCACATTCACAGACACACATACACAAACTCACACACTCACAGATTCACACATACACACACACACGCACAGATTCACACACACTCAAACTCACAGACACACACACACACGACAGACTCACACACACTCACACACACACAGATTCACACACACACTCATAAACTCACATTCACACACACACTCATAAACTCACATTCACACACACACTGACAGACTCACACACATTCACACACACACACGCACACACACACACTCAGTCTCACAATCACACATACATACGTAAACATACACACACAGATTCACACACACACTCATAAACTCACATTCACACACACACTCATAAACTCACATTCACACACACACTGACAGACTTACACACATTCACACACACACACGCACACACACACACTCAGTCTCACAATCACACATACATACGTAAACACACACACACACACACACACATTCACATACACAGCCTTGATGCTCCGGTTTCCTCCCACAGTCTGAAAGACGTGCTGGTTAGGTGCATTGGCCTTGTTAAATTCTCCCTCAGCGTACCCAAACAGGTGCCAGAGTGTGGCAACTAGGGGATTTTCACAGTAACTTCACTGCAGTGATCATGTAAGCCTACTTGTGATACTAATATATAAACTTTAAAACTTGGCAAATTATCTTCAGCTCGCAAATGTCCATCAAACCAATATCTCAGCAACAAAAATATTCTTCCATCAAAATTGTCGGAATTTTGATGGGATCCAGCAAAGAAAATGCAGGAAACATGGAATGAAATTTATCATAAATTTATTTATTCAGGCATAAAACTAGAAAACAAGGTAGTAAATACAAATAGAAAAATAGAAATGATTGATCCTCTGAGGCTGCGGAGTGGCTGTTCTGACAGAGAAACTCTGATGGACAGGATCTCCAAAGTGAAGCATTAATTGTGGGAGTGTCCACTGATCCCTGTGTTCACTGGCATTTAGAGAAATGAGAGGTGATCTTATTGAAATGTATAAGATTCTGAGGGGACTTGGCAGGATGGATGCTAAAAGGATATTTCTCTTGTCGGAGAGAGTAGAGCCGAGGGAAACACAGTTAAAAATAAGGAGCTGTCCATTTAAGATGGAGATGAAGAGAGATGTTTTCTTTCAGAGAGTCGTGTTAGAAATTCTCTTCCTCGGAGAGCAGGCAATTGAGCATTTGTATGTAATCACTTAATGGACACTTTCAACTCCTTCTCAGCCTTCTTCTTCCTCATTTACATTCTCTATGTCCAATCCCACCATCTCTCCCAACTTCATAGCATAAATCTCTGCTTCCCTCTCAGATCTGACTCGAAATGTTGGCTCTATTCTCTCTCCACAGGTGCTATCAGACCTTTTCCAGCACTTTTCTGTTTTTGTTTCAGAGTCCAGCATTCGCAGTATTTTGCGTTTATCTGAATATTTTTAAGACCGAGTTAGATAGATTCTATACGTTGACAAGAGAATTGACGAACAGTCAAGGTGAAGTTGAGGCCACACTCAGATCAGCCATGATGTTATTGAATGGCGGAGCAGTCTAGAGGGGCTGAATGGCCTACTCCTACTCATTTGTCTGTTGATTTTGTGTCATTGACTGTGCTCTCAGGGAATCATTTTCATTTATCGAAAGCTGGAATGTTAACCGAAGCAAGATTAACAGATCTTCGAATACCCAAATATAGTGCGGCACGGTAGCACAGTGGGTTAGCACCGCTGATTCACAGCTCCAGGGACCTGGGTTCGATTCCCGGCTCGGGTCACTGTCTGTGTGGGGTTCGCACATTCTCCTCGTGTCTGCGTGGGTTTCCTCCGGGTGCTCCGGTTTCCTCCCACAGTCCAAAGATGTGCGGGTTAGGTTGATTGGCCATGCTAAAAAAGTTGTCCTGGGATGCGTAGGTTAGAGGGATTAGCGGGTAAATGTGTAAGGATATGGGGGGAGGGCCTGGGTAGGATTATGGTCGGTGCAGATTCAGTGGGCTGAATGGCCTCTTTCTGCACTGTAGGGTTCTATGATTCTATGATAGTATTCAAACCGTAGAACCATAGAAAAGTTGCAGCACAGAAGGAGGCCATTTGGCCCATCCTTTCCATGCCAGCCTGAGGACACCCAGCTGCCGTTTCTAATTCCACAGCATCTGAGCTGCCGGTGGGTTTTGGGGTGATGGGAGAGTCAGTGTGATGGACAACTACAGCTTCAGACCCCCAGGGGTATTTGAATTTGCAAATTCAACATTTCCTTTTGGTTTTGGGTGGGGCGGTTCCCTTTAAATTTTTTTTAGGCTGGGTGGCCCATTAAAAAAGGTGCCCCAACCTCTTGAAGGCTGAGGTTCCTGATGGGGGCGGGTTCATTCAGAGTCCACCCCACCTCCTCCCCAATATGATAGAGTCACCGAGAGGCACAGCACGGAAACAGCCCCTTCGGTTTCCATAACTGAACGAGTCCCATTTGCCTGGTCCTTATCCCTTCCATGTACCCTCTCTCTGTGCCAATATCCCAGTGCCCCACAGAAAGGCAGAATGAGAGAGTAAAAGCAGCTTATAAAGGATGGAGATTGGCCACTACAGGCAGCCAGTTGGCAGGGATGTAGCTGGGAGGTGGTTTGACAGGAATCTGAAGGAGACAACGTGGGTAACAGGATGGAGGGGGGGGGGATCTACGATAAGCGGGGCATGTGACTTACATTCATTCTCAAACTCTGAGTGTTGCTGATATTTGTTGCCCATCCCGAGATGGCGCTGAGGCAAATGAGAGTCTTGAACCGCAGCAGGCAATGTGGTCTTATAATTCATTGCAGCAATCTGACCCAAATAAGCAGGCTGCTCCGAGGGCAGGTCAAAGTCAACCACACACTGGGTGCGGGGCTAAAGTCACACGTAGGCCAGGACCAGGGAATCACAGCGGGCTTTCTAACCTAATGCCCACTGCATTATTCACCTTCACAGCTCTGTCTGCTCAACCCGGCCCCAAAAAAAGGTAAGGGTCTTTTCTGTTTGTCCTCGGAGAGTTCTGGCCTGTTCCCAGATCTGCTTGAAGCTAAGTGAAGACTGTAACACAATCCCTTCTCCGGTGAAGAGGCAATGCCAGTACTGTAAGGTCACTGGATCAGAGCGGGAATGGAAAATTTCCAAAGGGCTTTTCACCTGTTCATGTTAAAACAGACTCCAAGGAGAATACTTTGGAGGGGCTCAGAGGCTTAAACGGAAAACTGCTCACAGAAATGGAGTAGAGATGATTTCAGAGCTCACAGAACCTTAGATCACACATTCATCATCATGGTCGGTGTTTTATGACCCCGCTTGGCAAGATTCGTACAATCCCGCCTGAGGCCAACTTCAGTTTCCATTTTACAAGCCTCAAGGTGGCAAACTTCTGGTCCACATTTCTACTAGTCCATCAAACAGGACAGGTACAGCACGGGGTTAGATACAGAGTAAAGCTCCCTCTACACTGTCCCCATCAAACACTCCCAGGGCAGGTACAGCACAGGATTAGATACAGAGTAAAGCTCCCTCTACACTGTCCCCCGTCAAACACTCCCAGGACAGGTACAGCATGGGGTTAGATACAGAGTAAAGCTCCCTCTACACTGTCCCCCCATCAAACACTCCCAGGACAGGTACAGCACGGGGTTAGATACAGAGTAAAGCTCCCTCTACACTGTCCCCCCATCAAACACTCCCAGGACAGGTACAGCACGGGGTTAGATACAGAGTAAAGCTCCCTCTACACTGTCTCCCACCAAACACTCCCAGGACAGGTACAGCACAGGGTTAGATTCAGAGTAAAGCTCCCTCTACACTGTCCCCATCAAACACTCCCAGGACAGGTACATCACGGGGTTAGATACAGAGTAAAGCTCCCTCTACACTGTCCCCATCAAACACTCCCAGGACAGGTACAGCAAGGGGTTAGATACAGAGTAAAGCTCCCTCTACACTGTCCCCATCAAACACTCCCAGGACAGGTACAGCACGGGGTTAGATACAGAGTAAAGCTCCCTCTACACTGTCCCCATCAAACACTCCCAGGACAGGTACAGCACGGGGTTAGATACAGAGTAAAGCTCCCTCTACACTTTCCCCATCAAACACTCCCAGGACAGGTACAGCACAGTATTAGATATAGAGTAAAGTTCCCTCTACACTGTCCCCATCAAACACTCCCACTTCCAGCAATTTGTCTTTTGACCCCAAGAACCTTCCAGAACTCACAATTTTGGAGAATTCCCCCTTATTAGAGCATTGTGTTTGCCTGCTTTCTTTGAAAGTTAGGTGCAGACCTGTATTCTGTGTCTGTGCTCACTGAGATAGGGAATGAGTCTGATCCCAATTCACTGCTCTTTCAATCCAAATTGAAAAGAGGTTGCTATGTAGTTTAGAGAATGAAAAATCAGTGGTTATTTCTGTTGCAGTTGCAATCCTAACAGTAACAATGCCTTCCCCCCCCCCTTCATCTCCAACATAATGACAATGCCAGATATAAAGCACCTTGTTCATTATCCTCACTAATGGTAACATTTGCTTATTGAAGCTTCAAAACACCCAAAGGCTTCTGAATTGCTTCTCTGGATAATTCACTCATGGTTTAAGTCTTTTCTTTGAGGTTTACATTTTATAAAGAAGGTAGGTGAGACACAAAGTGCAGTTCGAAACCATTCACTGGTTAATTTACTTCCTGACGTCTGCTTCTCCTTCCCGTGACCCATGTTTGAAATTGTCATCTTCATCACAATTAACATCCACCTCAATGTCACTGTCCTGTTCAGTGCTTTGTGGCTCTGTGGCTCTGGGACTCCAGGCAGACTGGCCCAACTTTTCCTGCTGTGTGCTGATCTTCTCCATCTGCTGCTGTCTGTCTTTGGTGCTTGTCTCCTTCCTCGGGTCAATGAGCTCTCCCTCCTCAGCTTTCAACCAGTTGGGTTTCTCTTCCTCGAGCAAGTCCTGAGGGACACAGACGGGTTAGACATTCAAGAATGTGAAGGCATCAGAGAAAGTGCAGTAAAGATTCACAGTAATGGTACCAGGGATGAGGAAAGGAAGATAGGTGGAGGTAGGTGGATTTATGTTAAGTGTAGAAAGGATACAACGGGATATAGATCAGCTGCAAATATGAGTGGAGAAATGGCAGATGGAGTACGGGTAGACTGGGTACGAACACGAGAGGTCATCATTTAAGGGTGAGGGGGGAGAGGTATAATTTGGAGGTGAGAAGAAGGTTCTTTACGCAGAGAGTTGTGGGGGTCTGGAACGCGCTACCGAGTAGGGTGGTGGAGGCAGGAACATTGGACTCGTTTAAGATGCAGTTAGATAGGCACATGAGTGAAACGAGAATGGAGGGATATGGTAGGGGCTATTAAATAGGGTTAAACCTCAGGAGACACCGGAAAGGCAGGCTGTAAGATTAATATTTTTGTCTTTATTCCACAGGTGGAGGTCCACCTCGTGTCAAACGAGGGGCATTCACACGGCGGGTCGTGCGTGGGCTGCTCTTGGAAGTTCCAGGAGTGGCCTAGTACTTCATGTCGGTGTGTGTGCTTGATCCTGGACCGGTAGATGGGCGCCGCAACAGCTCAGTGACTAGCACTGCTGGCTGTGCAGGCACATGGATTTGGGCCTGTGTCTGTGGGAGTTTGTGCATTCTCCCTGTGGTTGCGTGGGTTTCCTCCGGGCGCTCCGGTTTCCTCCCACACCCCAAAGATGTGCTCTCAGGCTAATCGGTTTTTACCAAATTGACACTATTTCTTCCCTGAATCTGACTGAGTAGGGTTCCATTCATAGATATGCAGGGTAGAATAGGTGTAGGGTGATGTGGCGGGGCGGGCTCGTTGGGCCGAAGGGCCTGTTTCCCGTGCTGGGTTGTTCTTTGTTCTTTGTTCTTTGAGTTTAATCCAGCAAGTGTGAGGTGCTACACTTTGGGAGATCAAATGTTTAGGGTAAGTATACTGTTAATAACAAAATGCTTATCAGCATTGATGTACAGAGGGATCTTGAGGTTCAAGTCCATGGCTTGAAGTGGCCACACAAATGGATAGGGGGTAAAGTAGGCATATGGTAATGCTTATCTATATTGGTTAGGGCATTGAGTACCAAGTTAGGATGTCATGTTGCAGCTTTAGAAAACTTTGCTGAGGCCGTACTTAGAATATTGCATCCAATTCTGGTCACCATATTACAGGAAGATGTGGAGGCTTTGGGGAGGGTGCAGAAGAGGTTTACAAGGATGCTGCCTGGATTAGAGAGTATGAGCTATAAGGAGAAGCTGGACAAAATAGGGCTGTTTCCTCTGGAGCAACGGAGGCTGAGGGGAGACCCGATGGAAGGTTATAAAATTATGAGATGCCTAGATAGGCTGACAGGAAGAGTTAAATAGGAAACATATGAAGTTATCCATTTGAGTAACAAAAACAGAAATATTTCCTGAGGGTGTGGGATTGTGAAGTGGTGACATCCTAAGGAATCTGGGATATATGTTCCGAATTCACTGAAAGCTAATATTTACATTCAACAAGCAGTTAAGCAGGCAAATAGAATGTTAGTCTTTATTGAAGGGGATTTGAGTACAGGAGTAAGGAAGACTTGTGGCAATTTTGCACAGCATTGGTGAGACCTCACCTGTACCCAGTTTTGGTCCCCTTATCTAAGAAAAATAGAGGGAGTGCAACATGGATTCACCAGACTAATTCCTGGGATGGCAGGATTGTCCTATCAGGAGAGATTGAACATTGGCAAAATACTGTCATATTGTTCTCAGTGGGAGCTTGCTCGATGCAAATTGGCTGTTGTGTTCTCTACACTCCGAGAGCACTTCACTAATTGTGAGATCATGAGACTGTGAAAGGAGTCATGGAGATATGAATTTAATTATCTCTGGTATTGCAGCGTTCCCTCGGTGCTGTGTCAGTTTGCAGTGTTAGTGATGACATTTAAAGCACCTCTGAAGTTTGAAAGCAAATCCTTAGAACAAAGAACAAAGGACAAAGAAAATTACAGCACAGAAACAGGCCCTTTGGCCCTCCAAGCCTGCACTGACCATGCTGCCTGACTGAACTTATGCAAACATAACATAAGAACATAAGAAATAGGAGCAGGAGTAGGCCATCTAGCCCTTCGAGCCTGTCCCGCCATTCAATAAGATCATGGCTGATCTGTCGTTGCTCAGTTCCACGTTCCCCATAACCCTAAATCCCCTCGCTTATCAAAAACCCATCAACCCGCGTCTTAAAAATATTTAGCGAGGCAGCCTCCACCACTTCAACGGGCAGAGAATTCCAGAGATTCACCACCCTTTGAGTGAAGAAGTTCCTCCTCAACTCCGTTCTAAACCGCTCCCCCTTTATCTTGAGGCTGTGCCCTCTAGTCCTACTGTCCTTTCTGAGCGGGAAAAGTCTCTCCACCTCTATCCTATCCATCCCACTCATCATCTTATATGTCTCAATGAGATCTCCCCTCATTCTTCTAAATTCTAACGAGTACAAGCCCAGTTTATTCAGCCTCTCCTCATAGCTCAACCCCCTCAACTTCGGTATCAGCCTAGTAAACCTCCTCTGCACTCCCTCCAAGGCCAAAATATCCTTGCATAAGTGCGGCAACCAAAACTGCACACAGTACTCCAGCTGCGGCCTCACCAATATCCTATACAGCCGCAGTAAGACCTCCCTACTTTTATATTCAATCCTCCTCGGTGTCGAAATTTGCTGATGACACCAAGATTGAGGGAACGGCAAATTGTGCGAATTGTGTGGAGAATCTGCAGAAGGATCTAGATAGGCTGGGCGAATGGGCCAGGAAATGGCAAATGGAATTTAATGTTGGCAAGTGTGAGGTGGTCCACTTTGGTAGGAAGGACTATTACTTACGAGGCGAAAAACTGCAGCAGGCGACGGTGCAGAGGGACCTCGGGGTCCGTGTGCAAGAGTCGCGAAAACCCAGCTTGCAGGTGCAGCAGGTGGTCAGGAAGGCGAATGGGATGTTGGCCTTCATAGTGAGGGGGATTGAATATAAAAGTAGGGAGGTCTTGCTGCAGCTGTATAGGGCATTGGTGAGGCCGCAGCTGGAGTATTGTGTGCAGTTTTGGGCGCCGCACCTGCGCAAAGATATTTTGGCCTTGGAGGGAGTGCAGAGGAGGTTTACTAGGCTGATACCAGAGTTGAGGGGGTTGAGCTTTGAGGAGAGGCTGAATAAACTGGGCTTGTGCTCGTTAGAGTTTAGAAGAATGAGGGGAGATCTCATTGAGACGTATAAGATGATGAATAGGATAGAGGTGGAGAGACTCTTCCCGCTCAAAAAAGACAGTAGGACTAGGGGGCACAGCCTCAAGATAAAAGGGGGGCGGTTTAGAACGGAGTTGAGGAGGAACTTCTTCACTCAAAGGGTGGTGAATCTCTGGAATTCTCTGCCCGTTGAAGTGGTGGAGGCTGCCTCGCTAAATATTTTTAAGACGCGGGTTGATGGGTTTTTGATAAGAGAGGGGATTAAGGGTTATGGGGAGAAAGCGGGAAAGTGGAACTGAGCAGCGACAGATCAGCCATGATCTTATTGAATGGCGCGGCAGGCTCGAAGGGCTAGATGGCCTACTCCTGCTCCTATTTCTTATGTTCTTATCCCATTCGCCTTCCTGACCACCTGCTGCACCTGCAGGCTGGGTCTCATGCACAAGGACCCCGAGGTCCCTCTGCACCGTCGCCTGCTGCAGTTTTTCACCACGTAAGTAATAGTCCTTCCTACCATTATTCCTACCAAAGTGGACCACCTCGCATTTGCCAACATTAAATTCCATTTGCCATTTCCTGGCCCATTCGCCCAGCCTATCTAGATTCTTCTGCAGACTCTCCACACCCTCCGCACAATTTGCCATTCCACCAATCTTGGTGTCATCAGCAAATTTCGACACCCTACACTTGGTTCCCTCCTCCAGATCATCTATATAAATGGTAAATAGCTGAGGCCCCAGCACCGATCCCTGGGGCACTCCACTAGTCACCAACAGCCAATCCGAATAGCACCCATTAACCCCCACTCTCTGCCTCCTCTTTAAGAACATAAGAACATAAGAAATAGGAGCAGGAGTAGGCCATCTGGCCCTTCGAGCCTGCCCCGCCATTCAATAAGATCATGGCTGATCTGTCGTGACTCAGCTCCACCTTCCCGCCCTCTCCCCATAACCCTTAATCCCTTCTCTTATCAAAAACCCATCAACCCGTTTCTTAAAAATATTTAGCGAGGCAGCCTCCACCACTTCAACGGGCAGAGAATTCCAGAGATTCACCACCCTTTGAGTGAAGAAGTTCCTCCTCAACTCTGTTCTAAACCGCCCCCCCTTTATCTTGAGGCTGTGCCCCCTAGTCCTACTGTCTTTTTTGAGCGGGAAGGGAGAGAGTGTGTGAGGGAGAGTGTGTGTGAGAGAGTGTGTGTGAGAGAGAGTGTGTGTGAGAGAGAGTGTGAGTGAGAGAGAGTGTGTGTGAGAGAGAGTGTGTGTGAGAGAGAGTGTGTGTGAGGGAGGGTGTTTGTGAGGGAGATTGTGTGTAAGGGAGAGAGTGTGTGAGGGAGAGTGTGTGCGAGAGAGTGTGTGTGTGAGAGTGTGTGTGAGAGAGTGTGTGTGAGAGAGAGTGTGTGTGCAGAGAGCGTGTGTGTGAGAGAGAGTGTGTGTGAGAGAGAGTGTGTGAGAGAGTGTGTGTGTGTGAGAGTGTGTGTGAGAGAGTGTGTGTGAGAGAGAGTGTGTGTGCAGAGAGCGTGTGTGTGAGAGAGAGTGTGTGTGAGGGAGAGTGTGTGCGAGAGAGTGTGTGTGTGAGAGTGTGTGTGAGAGAGTGTGTGTGAGAGAGAGTGTGTGTGCAGAGAGCGTGTGTGTGAGAGAGAGTGTGTGTGAGAGAGAGTGTGTGTGAGAGAGAGTGTGTGTGCAGAGAGCGTGTGTGTGAGAGAGAGTGTGTGTGAGAGAGAGTGTGTGTGCAGAGAGTGTGTGAGAGAGAGAGAGAGTGTATGTGAGAGAGAGTGTGTGTGTGAGAGAGTGTGTGTGTGAGAGTGTGTGTGAGAGAGAGTGTGTGTGTGAGAGAGAGTGCATGAGAGAGAGAGTGTGTGAGAGAGAGAGTGCGTGAGAGAGAGAGTGCGTGAGAGAGAGAACACCCTACCCCCAACTCCATGCCCCCTTACCTTCTGCATTAACCTCTTGTGAGGTACTTTGTCAAACGCCTTCTGAAAATCTAGAAAGACCACATCCACCGGCTCTCCTCTATCCACCGCCCTAGACACATCCTCATAGAACTCCAATAAATTTGTCAGACAAGACTTCACTTTAACGAAACCGTGCTGCGTCTGCTCTATCAAGCAATTCCTTCAAGATGCCTCGCTATTTCCTCCTTGATGACGGATTCTAACATTTTACCTACAACAGACGTTAAACTAATCGGCCTATAATTCCCCGCCTTTTGCCTGCCACCCTTCTTAAACAACGGCGTAACATTAGCCATTTTCCAATCTTCCGGCACTTCCCCGGAATCCAGCGACATCTGGAAAATAACCACCAAGGCATCCACTATCACCTCCGCCATTTCTTTCAGAACCCTCGGATGCATTCCATCCGGTCCTGGGGACTTGTCCACAATCAGTCCCTCCAGTCTGTCGAGCACCGCCTCTCTAGTAACAGTAATGTCATTAAGACCCTCCAGTCCTACCACCTTTCCATCGCTAATACCCGGCAAATTATTCACATCCTCCTCCATGAAGACCGAAACAAAAAAGTTATTCAAGACCTCAGCCATTTCCCCATCCCCTACCACTAGGTCCCCTTTCTCATCCTCTAAAGGACCAACGTTCACCCTAGCCAGCCTCTTCCTTTTTATATATTTATAAAAACTCTTGCTATCCTTTTTTATATTAAACGCTAGCTCAGCTTCATAGTTTATCCTACCCTCCTTTATCAACTTCTTTGTCAATCTTTGTTGACATTTAAACCTCTCCCAATCCTCTTCTCGCCCACTACTCTTTGCTACTCTAAATTCCTCCGCTTTTAATTTAACACTTTCCTTCACCTCCTTCGTTATCCACTGCTTATTACCTCTCCTCCTACAGTCCTTTTTAACCATTGGAATAAATTTCTGCTGAGCACCAAGAAAGATCTCCTTAAAGATCCTTCACTGCTCCTCAGCAGACCTACCTTCCAACGCACTCCCCCAGTCAACATTCGCCAATTCTTCTCTCATCTTACCGTACTCCCCTCTATTCAAACAAAGGACGCGTGTCCAATCCAGTTACATGTTCTCCAAATCATTTATATATATTACAAACAGCAAAAATCCCAGCACTGATCCCTGAGGAACACCACTTGTCACAGCCCTCCATTCAGAAATGCACCTTTCCACTGCTACCCTCTGCCTTCTTTGACCGAGCCAGTTTTGTATCCACCTTGCCAGCTTGCCTCTGATCTCATTCACCTTCTGCACCAGTCCGCCATGAGGGACCTTGTCAAAGGCCTTACACACAACACATTAGGATCAGGGCACTGAATGTGATACTGAAATCAGAATTCAAGCCATGTTCTCCCCATGTCTGCATGGGTTTCTTCCCGCAGTCCAAAGATGTGCAGGTTAGGTTGATTTGCCATGATAAATTGTCCCTTAGTGTCTTAAGATATGTACGTTATAGAACATACAATATAGAACATTACAGCGCAGTACAGGCCCTTTGGCCCTCGATGTTGCGCCGACCAGTGGAACCAATCTAATGACCCTCTAACCTAAACTATTCCAATGTTATCCATATGCCTATCCACTGACCATTTGAACACCCTTAAAGTTGGCGAGTCCACAACTGCTGCAGGCAGGGCATTCCACGCCCTTACTACCCTCTGAGTAAAGAACCTACCTCTGACATCCATCCTATAATTACCACCCCTCAATTTAAAGCTACGTCACCTTGTGTTAGCCATCACCATCCGAGGGAAAAGGCTCTCACTGTCCACCCTATCCAATCCTTTGATCATCTTGTATGCCTCAATTAGGTCACCTTGTAACCTTCTTCTCTCCAATGAAAATAACCTCAAGTCCCTCAGCCTTTCCTCATAAGACCTTTCCACCATACCAGGCAAAATCCTGGTAAACCTCCTCTGCACCCTTTCCAGTGCCTCCACATCTTTCTTATAATGCAACGACCAGAACTGTACGCAATACTCCTAGTGCGGCCGCACCAGAGTTTTGTACAGTTGTAACATGACCTCACAGCTCCGAAATTCAATCCCTCTACCAATAAAAGCACCGTACGCCTTCTTAACGACCTTATCAACCTGGGTGCCAACTTTCAGGGATCTATGCACATGTACCCTGAGATCTCTCTGCTCGTCAACACTACTAAGAGTCCTTCCATTAGCCCTATATTCTGTACTCCTGTTATTCTTACCAAAGTAAATCACCTCACACTTTTCCGTATTAAACTCCATTTGCCACCTCTCGGCCCAGCTCTGCAGCTTATCTATGTCCCTCTGCAAACTGTAACATCCATCCTCACTGCCTACAACTCCTCCGACTTTGATGTCATCAGCAAATTTGCTAACCCATCCTTCTACACCCTCATCTAGGTCATTTATAAAAATGACAAACAGCAGTGGCCCCAAAACAGATCCTTGAGGTACACCACTTGTAACTGAACTCCAGGTTGAATATTTCCCATCAACCACCACCCTCTGTCTTCTATCAGCTAGCCAATTCCTGATCCAAACTGCTAAATCACCCTCAATCCCATGCATCTGCATTTTCTGCAATAGCCTACCATGGAGAACCTTATCAAACGCTTTGCTAAAATCCATATACACCACATCAACTGCCTTACCCTTATCCACCTCTTTGGTCACCTTTTCAAAAAACTCAGTAAGGTTTGTGAGGCACGACCTACCCTTCACAAAACCGTTTTGACTATCCCTAATCAATTTATTTCCCTCTAGATGATTATAAATCCTATCCCTTATGGGGGGGTGAGTGGGATAAATGTGTGGGGTTAAGGGCATAAGGCTGGAGGAAGATGCTCTGTTGGAGAGTCAGTGCAGACGTGATGGGCTGAATGGCCTCTTTCTGGACTGTGGGGATTCTATGTTTTTTCTATGATGTTAGGGTTTGATGTTCAGTGCCCCTGGAAGAATGTCAATGATACGAGCAGTTTATTCCGCTGAAGGCTGTGGTGCTGACTCTAAAAGCTGCTGCGCTGCTAGTTAACCAAGTTAACTGGGTTCCTATCTAACACAGAAGTGTGAAGCCAAGTGTGTGTTTGAAGTCACAGCCCCACTGCCTGTGCCACTCTTGCCATTAACCACAGTGTGACACCAGCTATTCGTTCAGCTTTTTTTTGACAGCCGCTCAATTTCACACTCACCGTGCACAAATATACCAAACAATTTACAGGTGGGCAGGGGGACAGAGGGGGCTCGCAAGAAAGGCTCACAGCTGGAGTAGGTAAGCTTTACACCATGCACGTCAGTCTGTGATCAGCTGCAGAATATGGCACAGTGTGCACAGAGGTGACAAAGTGGTTAGCACTGCTGCCTCACAGTGCCTCGCACTACTGCCTCACAGGGGCCCAGGCTCAATTCCTGGCTTGGGCACTTCCTGCGTGGAATCTGCATGTTCTCCCCGTGTCTGCGTGGGTTTCCTCCAGGTGTTCCAGTTTCCTCCCATTGTCCAAAAGACACGCTGGCTAGGTGCATTGGCCACGCTAAATTTTCCCTCCGTGTATCCGAACAGGAGCCGGAGTGTGGCAACTTGGGGACTTTCACAGCAACTTCATTGCAGTGTGAATGTCAGCCTACTTGTGACTACAGTGACAATACTTGTGACACTAATAATATAAACTTTAAAAACAGAACAGTGCCATGGTTCTTTGGCTAGCAATCTAACCTCTGAGTCAGATGGCACAGATTCATATTGGGAGAGATGGTGATATATGGTAACATCGCTTGACTAGTAACCCAGAAACCCTGGGGACAAAGGTTCAAATCCCACCACAGCAGCTGGTGGAATTTAAATTCAATTCATAAAACCTTAAGCTCGTCTTAGCAAAAGAGAAACTATAAGCCATTATCGTTTAAAATCCCAGCTGGTTCAATAATGTTCCTACCTGGTCTGGCCTACATGTGACCCTCGAGCCACAGCAATGTTGTTGACTCTTAACAACCCTCTGACCTCTGAAATGAGTTGTGAAGTTGAGTTTGTGGAGCGTGGTCCTTCTAAAAGCTGGTTTTGTGCTCAGTGCTTGGATGTTTAAAATGCAGATGCACAGGGTACGCAGATTGCAACATCTGTAACAAGGACCAAGCATCAGGGTTGTCTCTGCAAGCTTTAGAATTTTGACAGCCCATCAGTTTAAAGAAGACACTCAGCTATCAGGAACCTACCAAATTTGAATTTGCTGCCGTTGACAACACTAGACCAATCCTGGTGTCGGAAAAGGGACAGGTCATCAGAGTTATAAAGCAGAACTCCACTGCATGCTTCCAGTCCAACTGAAGAGCTACCAGCTCTCAACACCTGGAGAGGGAAGAGCAGCTTCCTGCTGGCTAGAAAATATCTCCTAAGCAAACTCTCCGTCTCACTAACAAAGGGGACCAAATCAGAAAGAGCTTACAGACAGCAGAATTGCCAGAAGAACTCCAAAAGTCTACTTCCAAAGCCACAAAACCTGTTTGAATATTTTTTGAGAGTAACTAAATTATTATTTTTTTTGGTAATGAATTGTCCTTGTATTTATTTGAAAAGCGCTCCAGTAGAACCTTACTTCAATTGATATATTACCTTTTTAGTTAAAGTTCCTGGTTGGTTAAATAAATAACTTGTTAATCATTCAAGTGAGCGTCAGCTATTTCTATTAATGGACTTCTTAACGTGAATGAAGAACAGTTCACGCTGTTACCAGATTACATAGGAAATCATAGGAATCCTACAGCGCAGGAGGCGGCCATTTGGCCCAAAGCATCTGCACTGACCATAAACCTACCCAGGCCCTACCCCCATATCCCGATATAAATACTGGCTAATCCCTCTAACCTACACATCTCAGGACTCTAAGAGGCAATTTTTAGCATGGCCAATCAACCTAATTTGCACACCTTTGGTCTGTGGGGGGAAGCCGGAGCGTCCGGAGGAAACCCACGCAGACATGAGGAGAATGTGCAAACTCCACACAGACAGTGACCCGAGCCGGGGATCGAACCCAGGTCCCTGGAGCTGTGAAGCAGCAGTGCTAACCACTGTGCTAACGTGCCGCCCCCACAGTGAAGTGTGGTATTCACCTTTGGGTGATTTGGCTTCTCAAAAGGGAATCAATCTCTGCATCATAACCGGTGGCGTGGCAAGCCAATCTTCTCATGGGCGATTAGGGCTGGGTAACAAATACTGGCCCAGTGACACCCACATCCCATGAAAGAATAAAGGACAAGAAGTCCCACTCCGGGGATGAGCACAGTACCTGGTGCTACCTGTGCAGTGCTGAGGGAGTGCTGCAGTGCCGTGTTTCCAGTGAAATACTGAACTCAGGTCTTGTCGCCTGCTCAACTGAATGTATAAAAAAAGCCTAAGATGTTAGGGGTTTGACTAATTAAAAATCAAAGGATATGCCCTGACCAGTGTTTCCTTTTCATTCCTGTAATGTGGTCAGCATTCATAATGCTTGAGCAAAGAGAGAGTGGGGAGCTACTTTCTTAAACCACTGCAGTTCACACTGCTGTTAGGAAGCGAATTGCAGATTCTTGACCCAGTGAGACTGAAATAAACAGCGTACTGCGTGAACCAGATGGGTTTTTCATGAAAATCCAGTAGTTTCATGATCACCATCATGGTGGCACAGCGGCAAGCACTGCTGCCTCACAACGATAAGGACCTGGGTTCAATTCCCAGCTCGGGTGACTGTCTGTGTGGAGATTGCACATTCTCCCTGTGTCTGCGTGGGTTTCATCTGGGTGCTCTGGTTTCCTCCCTCAGTCTGAAAGATTGAATTGGCCATGATAAATTCTCCCCCAGTGTACCTGGAATGTGGCGTCTAGAGCATTTTCACAGTAATTTCATTACAGCGTTAATGTCAGCCTACTTGAGGTACTAATAAATAAACTTTATTTAATAAATTGAACTAATACCCTCAGTTCCTGTGGTGGGTTTCAGAACAGCAACATAAACACTATGCTACTGTAACTCAAAGAAGATCAAGAACCTGTTGATTTTCATGTCGTTCTATGTGGGAGCTTGCTATGCACATTTGGGCTGATTGGTGAGATCTGTCCAGTTTGCGATAAGCTACATGCAGCCTTTGGTGTACTCATAGCATCAGTACATTCGATCTGAATATTTGGAGTGTGGTCCTGAGATACCCCGCACTTCTCAATGATGTCCGTTTGAAGTTTAAGTCATAAGTTTATTTCTTATAGTCACAAGTAAGCTTACATTAACACTGCAATGAAGTTACTGTGAAAATTCCCTAGTCACCGCACTCCGCCGCCTGTTCGGGTACACTGGGGGAGAATTTAGCACGGCCAATGCACCCTAACCAGCACGTCTTTCAGACTGTGGGAGGAAATCGGAGCACCCGGAGGAAACCTATACAAACATGGGGAGAACATCCAGTCTCCGCACAGACAATGACCTGAACCGGGAATAGAACTGGGAACCTGGTGCTGAGGCAGCAGTGCTAACCACTGTGCCATCGTACCACCCCCTGGGGGCCAGTCAGTGTCATTAGCACATGTGAAAATGGTCGCGACTTTAAGTTCCTCGGTATCCGGATCACCAACATCTTTTCCTGGTCCCTCCACGCCGATGGTATAGTTAAGAGAATGCTCAGGAAATTCAGCATGTACACTATGACTCACTAACTTTTACAGATGCACCTAGAAAGCAGCCTTTCCGGATGTATCACAGCTTGGTATGGATTTTCATAGTAACTTCACTGCAGTGTTAATATAAGCCTACTTGTAACACTAATGAATAAACTATAAAGACCTGCTCTGCCCAAGACCTCAATAAACTACAAAGGGTTGTGAACAAAACCAAGTCCATTATGCAAACCAGCCTCCCATCCAGTGACACTGTCTATACTTCCCGCTGCCTTGGCAAAGCAGCCAGCATAATTAAGGACCCTACACACCCCGGACATTCTCTCTTCCACCTTCTTCCATTGGGAAAAAGAAACAAAGGTCTGAGATCATGTACCAACCGACTCAAGAACAGCTTCTTCCCCGCTGCTGTCAGACTTATGAATGGACTGACACTGCACTTTGCATTAAGTTGATCATTCTCTACACCCTCTCTGTGACTATAATACATTCTGCACTCTCTCATTTCCTCCTCTATGAACAGCGTTCTGTCTGTATAGCGTGTAAGAAACAATACTTTTCACTATATGTTAATATATGTGACAATAGTAAATCGAATCAAATCAAATCAAATCAAATCAAATCTTCCCTGCTGCCATCAGACTTCTCTATTAAGTTGATCTTTCTCTACGTCCTAGTGGTGACCATAACATTACATTCTGCACTTTCTCCTTTTCTTTTCCCCAACGTACTCGATGAATGGTATGTTTTGTCTGTATAGCGCACAAGAAACAACACTTTTCACTGTATGTGACAATAATAAATCAAATCAAATCAAATCAAAAAATATGATGCAGTCAGTCTTCCTTTCTTCATGTGGCGAGGGAGTGAAGCAGACAGCTAGGAAGGCCAGCTCCTGCATTTGGGACCCCAGGATCTAACAGCAGCATCACAAGAAGTTCAATGATCTCATAAGTTCAGTGAATGCACCTTCATGAGACACTCCAGCCCCTGCACTATAACTATCTCACATGGCTCCCATCACTCACCCCTGCTCATACATGGAGCCCATGTCTTGCATCCAGACACTCCATCTCACCCTCACAGTGGCTGTGGCATAATGGTATGGTCACTGGACTAGTACTCCAGAAACCCAGGGTAATGCTCTGGGGGCCCAGCATCAAGTCCCACTGTAGCAGATGGTGAAATCTGAATTCAATAAAAATCTACAGCATAGAACCTGTAGATTTTTATTGAATTCAGATCTGGGCTTAAGAATCTACTGATGTCTGTGAAATCATTATCGATTGTCGTAAAAATCCATCAGGTTCATTAATGTCCCTTTAGAGAAGGAAATCTGTCGTCCTTACCTGGTCTGGCCTACATGTGACTCCAGAGCCCCAGCAATGTGCTTGACTCTCAGATGCCCTCAGGGATGGGCATTGAATGCTGGCCCAGCCGGTGATACCCACATCCCATGAACAATTATTAAAAAACATGACACGCATCTCTAATTGCCTCCACGTGCTTCCAGCTAATTATCACACTACTTCATCAGCCATACAATCGCTGGAGTTCTGCCCTCCTTCACAGGGTCAGGTCATCCACATTAGAAAGGAGCAGAGCAGGACTGACCTGGGAACGAGGGTGTCTGCATGTCAGAAGTCTGAAAGTCGAGATGATTTCTTGCATCATAGCACCACTTGCATTGACCCAAAGCTGCTGCCAGTGCCCTATAAACAGCCGCCTCTTTCAGCCATCCATTTAAACCTTTCATCTATTTGTCCCCACATCAGGAATATTACCTTTGAAGTCCTATTTATTCAGTCGGATTTTTGTTCCTCTCTCTGCAGACCCTCATGCCCAGTTCTACTTGTGTCATTTTGAGATGGACCACTACAGCTGGATCATCCCTCCCACTTGAAATTCTTCTCAAACTCATAGATTCCTTACAAATGCAGAAGAAGGCCATTCAGTCCATCCAGCCTGCACTGATAACAATCCCATGCACCTATCCCCTTAAACCCACGTATTTACTTTGCAAATCTCCCTAACGCTAAGGGGCAATTTAGCATGACCAATTTACCTAATCTGCACATCTTTAGCGTGTGGGAAGAAACCGGAGCACCCGGGTGAAACACATGCAAACACGGGGAGAACGTGCAGATTCCACACAGTGACCCAAAACTGGATTTGAACCTGGGATTCTGGCACAGTGAGGCAGGAGTGCTAACCACTGTGCCACCATACTGTCCAGTGCAAAGAGACATCTTTAACTTTGGCCCCAGGCAGGCAAAATACCCTGGTTGTGGCAACAGAGAACAGTATCTGGCATGGCACGTTGGCACAGTGGTTAGCACTGCTGCCTCCCAGCGCCAGGGACCTGGGTTCAATTCCCAGCTTGGGTGACTGTCTATGTGGAGTTTGCTCATTCTCCCCTTGTCTGCGTGGGTTTCCTTTGGGTGCTCCGGTTTCCTCCCACACTCCAGATGTGCGGGTAGGCGGATTAGCCATGTTAAATTACCCCTCAGTGTCAGTGGCACTAGCCAAGTTGAAAGTACAGGGCTGGGCCCTGGGCGAGATTGTGGTCGGTGCAGACTTGATGGGCCGAATGGCCTCCTCCTGCACTGTAGGAATTCTACGATTCTATTTACTCCCCCTAACCAGGCTGTCCCCTATCATGGACCCATTCCTTTTCACTCCCCTCACTTAAAACGCCTCCTGTGTCACATTGTATCGTCACTTTGATCAGCCAGGTTTAAGCCCACGTTCTCACTCGCACAGGCAGAAACCAGCTCATACCTCTTTATAAATAACAAAACCTGAGACTGCTCTGTTACTGTGTCTGTGGTCCTCCTACTGGCCTGAGTTACAGTCACACCCTGCTGTCTCTGAGCACTAACTGAACCTAAACCACTACCTCATTCATCCAAAAGGGGATTGGGTTACAGAGAAACATAGAAGATAGGAGCAAGAGCAGGTAAATCAGCCCTTTGAGCCTGCTCTCCCATTCATTATGATCACGGCTGATCATCAAACTCAATAGCCTAATCTTGCCTTCTCCCCATATCCTTTGATCCCCTTAATCCCAAGTGCGGTATCTAATTGCAGCTCTATAGGGCATTGTTGAGGCCGCAGCTGGAGTACTGTGTGCAGTTTTGGGCGCCGCACCTGCGCAAGGATATTTTGGCCCTGGAGGGAGTGCAGAGGAGGTTTACTAGGCTGATACCGGAGTTGAGGGGGTTGAGCTATGAGGAGAGGCTGAATAAACTAGGCTTGTACTCGTTAGAGTTTAGAAGAATGAGGGGAGATCTCATTGAGACGTATAAGATGATGAATGGGATGGATAGGATAGAGGTGGAGAGACTTTTCCCGCTCAAAAAAGACAGTAGGACTAGGGGGCACAGCCTCAAGATAAAGGGGAGGCGGTTTAGAATAGAGTTGAGGAGGAACTTCTTCACTCAAAGGGTGGTGAATCTCTGGAATTCTCTGCCCGTTGAAGTGGTGGAGGCTGCCTCGCTAAATATTTTTAAGACGCGGGTTGATGGGTTTTTGATAAGCGAAGGGATTAAGGGTTATGGGGAGAGGGCGGGAAGGTGGAACTGAGCCACGACAGATCAGCCATGATCTTATTGAATGGCGGGGCAGGCTCGAAGGGCTAGATGGCCTACTCCTGCTCCTATTTCTTATGTTCTTATGTTCTTATGTAATTGCTTCTTGAAAACAGTCAATATTTTGGCTTCTGTGGTAGCGACTGACCACTCTCTGGGTGAAGAAATTTGTCCTCATTTCAGCCCTAAAATGTTTATCCCATATCCTTAAACTATGCCCCTTGGTTCAAGACTCCCCAGTCATTGGAAGCACCCTCCTTGCACCAGGATGTTGCCTGGCATGGAGGGCATTAGCATGAGGAGAGGTTGGAGAAACTTGGTTTGTTCTCTTGGAATGAAGGAGATTGAAATGCAACCTGATAGAACTTTACGAGATTATGAGGGGCATGGACAGAATGGATATTGGGAAGCTTTTTCCCAGGGTGGAAGAGTCAATTGCTGGGGGGGCACAGATTTAAGGTGTGAGGGGCAAAGTTTAAAGGAGATGGAAGAGGCAGAATTTTTTCACACAGAGGGTGATGGGCGCTTGGAACTTTCTGTCGGGGGAGCTAGTGGAAGCGGATACGAAAGTGACTTTTAAGGAGAGTCTGGACAAATACGTGATTAGGATGGGAATAGAGGGATATGGTCCCCGGAAGGGTTGGGGGTTTTAGTTCAGAGAGGCAGCATGGTCGGTGCAGGCTTGGAGGGCCGAAGGGCCTGTTCCTGTGCTGTAATTTTCTTTGTTCTTTGTCTACCCAGTCTTGTCCTGTTAAAATTTTATTGGTTTCTATGAGATTCATCATTCTTCTGGTGAATGCACTCTCAACTTACTCAACCCCTCCTCTTAGGTCAGTCCTGCCATCCCAGGAATCAGGCTGATAAAGCTGGCTGCATTCTCTCTACAGCAAGGACATCCTTCCTCAGATAAGGAGACCAAAACTGCACACAATATTCCAGCTGTGGCCTCACCAAGGCCCTATATAATCACATCAAGACATTCCTACTCCTGTATTCAAATCCTTTCACTATGAAGGCCAACATACCATTTGCCTTTTTTTAACTGCTTGCTGCACCTGCATGTTTACTCTCAGGTGTACGAGGACACCCAGGTCTCAGTGCACATTCCGCTTTCCTAATTTATGGCCATTTTGATATTCCGTCTTTCTGATTTTGCTGTAGAAGTGGATAACCTCACATTTAGCTAAATTACACTGCATCTATCATGCATTTGTCCACTCACTCAGCTTGTCCAAATCACACTGAAGGATCACCCTCCCACCCAACTTTGTGTCATCTGCAAATTTGGAGATATTATGTTTACTTCCCTCATCCAAATCATTAATCCAGATTGTGAATAGCTGGGGTCCCAGCACTGACCCCTACGTCACTTCCTGCCACTTGAAAAAAGACCCTTTTATTCCTACTCTTTATTTCCTGTCTACCTATCTCAACGGTCAATGATCCTGGACCGGTAGATGGGCGCCGCAACAGCTCAGTGACTAGCACTGCTGGCTGTGCAGACACATGGATTTGGGCCTGTGTCTGTGGGAGTTTGTGCATTCTCCCTGTGGTTGCGTGGGTTTCCTCCGGGCGCTCCGGTTTCCTCCCACACCCCAAAAATGTGCTCTCAGGCTAATCGGTTTTTACCAAATTGACACTATTTCTTCCCTGAATCTGACTGAGTAGGGTTCCATTCATAGATATGCAGGGTAGAATAGGTGCAGGGTGATGTGGCGGCGCGGGCTCGTTGGGCTGAAGGGCCTGTTTCCCGTGCTGGATTGTTCTTTGTTCTTTGTTCTTTGTAACAGTACCCCCAATCCCATGTGCTTTAGCTCAGTTGACCAAATGTCCAGCATGTGGTTCAGACTAACACCAGCGGCATGAGTTCAATTCTCACTCTGGCTGAGATAGATCTGGGACCCACCTCCTTTTCCCCTAAAACTGCATGGTAAAGGCAAGCTACCACCAGGACACAGCATCACTAGCTGAGACATCAGCACAAAATGAACTAAGAATGAAGAGCACACATAGAATAGAATCCTACAGCGCAGAAGAAGGCGATTCAGCCCAACAAGTCTGCACCCACCACCATCCCACCCAA
Source organism: Prionace glauca (assembly GCA_037974335.1). NCBI lineage: Eukaryota > Metazoa > Chordata > Chondrichthyes > Carcharhiniformes > Carcharhinidae > Prionace > Prionace glauca. The sequence continues at coordinate 11,602,456 of CM075721.1, read as the reverse complement.
GCCCTAACCCCGTAACGGCATGCATTTACCCTGCTGATCTCCTGACACTAAAGGGGAATTTAGCATGACCAATCAACCTAACCCGTACATCTTTGTACTGTGGGAGGAAACTGGAGCACCCGGAGGAAACCCACGCAGACACGGGGAGAATGTTCAAACTCCATAGTGACAGTGACCCAAACTGGGAATCGAACCCGGGTCCCTGGTGCTGTGAGGCAGCAGTGCTAGCCACTGTGACCTCCACCCACCCCCACCTCCCCCCCCCCGCCCCCCGAACCTGAATGAATATCCGATATAAGGAGAACGACTGTCTATGTATCCAGATCACTCTCTACCATCCTGGTGTTCCACAATATCTATACCACAGCTCAAAAACCCAGAGGTAAGGTTGCTCAAGCCGCAGACACCTTCTACAGATCTGCTGTCTGGGATCACAATCCTCTTCAAAATCTCCAGACACTGTGCACTGCACATTCAGTTGTACCAAACACCTTGCCATCTCTATTTAACCTTGTTCCATATCTGTAAATAATTCGGGTTTTATGTAATTAATTCACCAAGTTTATGTTTTGTGTTCTTGAGCGCTAATATCAATGTGAAATATTACACCGGGACTGTCATCATTCAACTGCAACCCTTTAGAAAGTTAATTTGAGGTCCTTGTGGTTCAAACTTGCAATGAGTTTTTCATTGCAATGTCCGCTGGAAGAAGTTGCACAACTGAATGGGAGTCAATTACGATGGCTTCCATTGGTGAACAGCGTGCTGACACTTTCTGTGTGAACACCAGAAACATTGACTGGGAGGTGACATATGATGGGGTGTGCAGTCATGGGATGGAAGGAGGAGTCTTGAGGGAGAAATGAGAGGGTCAAACACTTTGCTTTCTAAACCACAGTTTCAACATACATTTAGCGAGCTCAGTGAGTAAAACTTTACACTGCCTGTGGTTTTCACACCAACTGTCAAGACAAGTGAGAAAGTACAGTAAATCATCACCCTGTCAAGGGTGTGTGATAGCCACTGTCGTTTGACAGTGGCTGGCTGCTCTGTTCATCACATCACCCTCTACCACATTCCCCCTTCCCACCCCGCCCCACCCTCCTGCTGCCCCCAAACTTCAACTGTGTTCTATCTCACAGAGTGAACAAACCTGCACCAGCCACTGGCAGAGACCCACAGTAAAGGGTGAAGAGAAATGCAAATCAGTTCGATTCCTTTCCTGAAGACAAGACTTTGGGATGGTTACCGAGAAAGGTGTGTACTTGGTACAAAGTAAAAGCAGGTTGGAGTGGTTTCAATGTTCCAGGCCCTCGTGACCATCATGAGTGAAAAAGATAATTCTTCACCGCCCTCTAATCTTTTGACCAAGTCAATTTAAATCTCTGCCCCCAGTCTCTGACCCCACTGCTAAAATGAAAAGAGCTTTCCCACCCGTTCTACCCAGGCCCCATACAATTTTGTACATCTCAATCAAATCTCCCCTCGGTCTCCTCTGTTCCAAGGAGAATGACCCCAGCCTATCCAATCTTTCTTCATAGCTGTAACTTCCCAGTCCTGGAAACATCCTTATAAATCTCTTCTGTACCCTCACTCATGCAATTACATTTTTTCTGTATCATAGAATCCTACAAGTGTAGAAGAAGGCCAATTTGGCCCATCAAGTCTGCACCGACCATAATCTCACCTAGGCCCTACCCCCATAACCCTACGCATTTACCCTAGCCAGTCCTGACCCTTAGGGACAATTTACCATGGCCAGTCCACCTAACCTGCACATCTTTGGAATGTGGAAGAAAACCAGAGCACAGGGAGGAAACCTAAGCAGACACGGGAGGGGAATGTGCGAACTCCACACAGACAGTGACCCAAGCCAGGAATTGAACCGGGGTTCCTGGCACTGTGAAGCAGCAATGCTAACCACTGTGCCACCATGCTGCCCAATGCAATGAAGTGCCCAGTGTTGCACACTATTATGGCTTAACTAGTGCTTTATACAATTCCTTGCTCTTATATTCTATGTTTTGGCTAATAAAGGAAAAATTTCCATTTGCCTTCTTAACCACCAGTCTTGCTACACTCACTGCAAGATCTCTCAATTCCTCTACACCTCTCATTCATTGTGTAACCCTTTGCTTTGTTTGCCCAAATGCATCACCTCACAATTCTCTGGGTTGAATTTCATTTGCCACTTTCCTGCCCACCTGACCAGCCAAAAGATGGCAAAAGTTTTGAACTTTGTCCATAAATGGCAAATAAGATGAGATCAATTGTTGATGTTAAACCTGAGATTGCTGGGTTTTGGTGTGGCAAGTGGGGTAAAGGTGAGTGTATCAAATTCTGTTGCAGATCGGCCATGATCTCATTGAACAGTAGAGGGGCTAAGTGGCCACCTTTGGTCCCACATTTGCACAATTCCATAACGAATACAAAATCAAGAAATGTGATGTCAGGTCAAAAGCATGGGAAGCATTTACAAGAGCCAACAGATGAGACAGAGAGGTGATAACAGATCCTAACGGAAATGCAATGGTGAGAAATATGAAATGATAGCAAGGCAGAGAGTTCAATGATTCGAAAATACAGATCTTTAAAACAGGGAGGACAAGGTAATGAAAGTTGAAGAAGGTAAAAGGATATGCAAAGAGTAAGGTTTTCTAAATTGGGATATCAAGCACCTCCACACATTATAGAAAAGAGCAACCTTGCATAGAGTATGGAAGATAGCAGCTCCGTGAATATTAAAGGGAATGCTACGTACATTATAGGGAATGTCATCCTCTGTGTACATTAGAAAGAATAGTAGATCCTTGTGTATTATAGAGAATAACAGCTTCTGGGTATAGTGCAGAGAATAAAAGCACATAGCGGTAATCTTACCATTTTGCTCCACCAGTCTATGGAAAAATCGTAGAATCATAGAACCCTACAGTGCAGAATGAGCCTCTTTGGCCCATCGACCACAACCCCACACAGGCCCTACCCGCATATCCCTACATATATTATACAGACTAATCCCTCTAACCTACGCATCCCTGGACACTAAGGGGCAATTTCTTAGCATGGCCAATCAACCTAACCTGCACATCTTTGGACTGTGGGAGGAAACTGGAGCACTCGGAGGAAACCCACGCAGACACGAGGAGAATGTGCAAACTCCACACAGACAGTGACCCAAGCCAAGAATCGAACCCAGGACCCTGGAACTGTGAAGCAGCAGTGCTAACCACTGAGTGGCACAGTAGCACAGTGAAAGGGGTGAACCAATAAGATTGCGAGAGAGACAAAAAATCGAGTTCATGTCTGATTTCCCTCTCACAATCTTACTGACACCAGATATCTAACGAGATCAGTCTTGCACCCAAAACTTGTTTAAATCGATATTTAAATCAAATCTAAATGTGAACCAAATATAATGAATTAACTTGGTGTGCGATTGTTTGGGCTGGTCCCCATCAATGGGCACCTGATTGTGATCGCTTTGCCAGTAGAACTGGAGGCAATTGAGGAACCCCTGGGAGGTTGGGAGCAGGGTATGACTTCCCCTTGGACAGTGCCAGCCTGGCACCCTGGCACTGCCAGCCTGGCATCCAGGATCTGCCCACTGGACACCTTTGCACACTGGCAGTACCCACTGAATACCAGGCAATGCCAAGAGAGTGGGTCTTAAAGGGTCAGGGTCTAAGGGGAGCCTTGCAAGGAGACACTGCACACTCAGCAACCAGTGATCAGCTGGTAAGTGGAAGGGGTGGTGGGTGAGCAATCAATTGGTCTGTGATGGGCGATCGGTCCATGCGGAAGTGGGGGAGCCCCACAGGAATGGAGTGGGAGGTGACGATCAATCATGGAGGCTGGTGGAAGGTATCTGACATATCCCTCTGTTCTATGGTATTGCATATGCACAATGGTGCCTTCTGCTGCAAGCTGCCAGCTTTCGGTAAGCTTAGGCCCTGCCGCTTCTTTATTGGCAGGAAATGGATGTTGCTTCATTTTTTTCTTCTAAGTGTAAAATATGGATGGCACAGTGGTTAGCATTGCTCCCTCACAGTGCCAGGGACCCAGGTTCAATTCTTGGCTTGGGACACTGTCTATGTGGAGTTTGCACATTCTCCTTGTGCCTGTGTGGGTTTCCCCCAGTGCTCCTGGTTTCTTCATGCATCCTGAAAGATGCTGGATTGTGGCAACGAGGGGAATTTCACAGTAGCTTCATTGTAGTGTAATGTAAGCCTATTTGTGACTAGTAAATAAATAAACTTATAAAGATTAGATTTCTTATTCGTCCAGAAAAATAGTCAGATTCTCTCCCATTTTCACACTCATTCGGCACTTGGAACTTTTTGGCAAGATCGCTCCCCCCACCCCCACACTTTATTATAGAGAATAACAGTTCGTGTGCATATTACAGCGCATGGCACCCCCATGTATATTGTAGAAAATAACAGTTCTTGTGTATGTTATAGGGAATAGTAGCCCCTGTGCATAGTATGGAGAAGAACAGCTTCCGTGTATACTATAGAGAATACCAACCCTTGTGTATATTATACAGAATATCAGCTCCTGTGTATTATATTGAGAATTAGCCCTAACACATATTATACAGAATTCCAGCCCTTCTGTATATAATACAGAATTGCAACCACTGTGTATATTATAGAGAGTAGCACCCCTTGTGTTTATTATAAAGAATAACAGCACCTGGGCATACTATAGAGAATAGCAGCTCTTGTGTGCATTACAGAGACTAAGAGTACCAGTGTATATTGTAGAGAATAGCAGTCCCTGAGTATATTACAGAGAATAACAGTCCCTGCATACATTATAGAGAATAGCAGCCCCATGATTATTATAGAGAATAGCAGCCCCTGTGTCTATTACTTGAGAAAGGATGTACCTTACTTGAGAAAGGATATACTGGCACTGGAGATAGTGCAGAGGAGATTCACTGGGTTGATTCTGGAGTTGAGAGGGTTGACTTATGAGGAGAGACTGAGTATACTCGTTGGAATTCAGAAGAATAAGGGGAGATCTTATAGAAACATAAAAGATTATGAAGGGAATGGATAAGATAGAAGCAGGGAAGTTGTTTCCACTGGCAGGTGAAACTAGAACTAGGGGCCATGGCCTCAGAATAAGGGGAAGCAGATTTAGGACTGAGTTGAGGAGGAACTTCTTCACACAAAGGGTTGTGAATCTGTGGAATTCCCTGCCCAGTGAAGCAGTTGAGGCTCCCTCATTGAATGTTTTTAAGGCAAGGATAGGTAAATTTTTGAACAGTAAAGGAATTAAGGGTTATGGTGAGTGGACGGGTAAGTGGAGCTGAGTCCACGAAAAGATCAGTCGTAATCTTATTGAATGGCGGAGCAAGCTCGAGGGGCCAGATGACCTACTCCTGCTCCTAGTTCTTATGTTCTTCCAGAGAATAACAGCCCCGGTGTATATTATAGAGAATAGTAGCACCTATGTGTATTATAGAGAATAGCAGCCCCTGTGTATATTAACAAGGGGGGCACAGTAGCACAGTGGTTAGCACTGCTGCTTCACAGCACCAGGGATCCAGGTTCCTCCCACAGTCTGAAAGACGTGTTGGTTAGATACATTGACTCGAACAGGCGCTGGACTGTGGCAACAAAGGGAATTTCACAGTAACTTCATTGCAGTCTTAATGTAAGCCTTACTTGTGACTAATAAACAAACTTTACTTTTATATAATAGAGATTAGCAGCTTCTTTGTATGTTTCAGAGAATACCAGCCCCCATGTATATTGTAGGGAATTACAGCCTCTGTGTGTACCAAAGTGAATATATATTCTAGAGAATAGCAGCCCCAGAGCTTATTCCAGAGAATAGCAGCCCCTGTGCTTATTCTAGAGAATAGCAGCCACTGTGTACACTATAGAGAATACCAGCCTGTATAAAATGATCATAACCATATTACAGGACTGTGTTAGAACAGAAGATGTTTAGTGAATTTGGTCTAACCCCTGTACTGTTTTTTTTATTTGTGAATGGGGGATTAGATGCCACAGTCCCACAGGCTGCTCTTTAAAGGGAAAGCAAAATGGTGGTGATTTAAACTGAGGGTCACGATACCTCAGATGAGGTTGAGAATAACCCCAGCCAGTACAGGAATTGAACCTGCACGATTGGCATTCCTCTGCCAACCATCCAGCCAATTGAGCTAAAGGGACTACCCCAAAGGGGACTGCAGTGAGATAACAACATTTTAAAAATACTGCCACTAACCGGTTACCTAACGCCATTGGAAAGAGTGGTGAAAGCTGTTCCAATTGTTACTTCCGAAAGATAATGAGCTCAAAATTTGAATGAGAAAAAGTTGCCAGTCTATGCGGAGAAGTGGGTCTTATCAGATAGCTTGTCAGAGAGCTGACACAGGTATGATGGCCTGAATGGCCTCATACCAGGACTCTATGAAGCGTTCAGTCACTGGTCCTGATATTGTATTGCCTCCTGTGGTGAAAGTTTAAACTGCTCAGGCCCAGTCTCACTATCTTAGTGGGATTAGTTCTTCCCCTCCCTGGCCTCAGGCTCCGTGGTTACCAAGTGAGTCAGAGAAACAGATATAGACAACAGGCGTAAGAAATGTTATTTCCATACCCACATTTTACCTCTTCTTTTGACACCTGTACCAAGAACACTGGTGTTATTTACAAGAATATCACACTTTGAGGTGACATCATGAACTGCAAGTGCAAAGCCTGTGCACTCTGCAAGCTCCTCATGGATGGCAACGAAAGATAAACTTCTAGCCTTATTTATACACGGGTGTTTCATTTTGTGGCTTCATGGTTAAGTGCACAACACTGGGTCGAACTCAGCCTGCCTGAAGCAGGAGGTAACAAGATAAACCCAAACCTCCACTTAGACTCAGAGACTCGTTACAATGCAGCAGGAGACCTGTTTGGCCCATTGAACCAGCACCAATAACAATCCCATCTAGGTCCTGTCTCCAAAAGCCCACATTTTTACCCTGCTAATCCCCGTAAAACTGAGGAGCAATTTAGCATGGCCAATCAACTTAACCTGCATATCTTTGGACCTGTGCGAGTATTCAGCGGAAACCCATACAGACACAGGGGAGAACGTACAAACTCCATCCAGTCAGTCACTTGCGGCTGGAATTGCACCCTGGTCCCTGGCGCTGTAGGACAACAGTGCAAACTCCACCCAGATAGTCACTTGCGGCTGGAACTGCATCCGGGTCCCTAGTGCTGTGGGACAGCAAGGCTAATCAGCTAACTTAGAAAGTCAAGGGCAGCACATGAGAACACCATCACCTCCCAATCTCTCCACCCTGATCTGAAATATATCAGCCGTTCCTTCACTACTGCTGGATCAAAATCCTGAAACTCCCTCCCTAACATCACTGTGGTGTACCTACAGCACATGGACTACAGCAGTTCAAGATGGCAGCTCACCACCACCTTGGAGGGATATGGTAGGGGATATTAAATAGGGTTAAACCTCGGGAGACACCGGAAAGGCAGGCTGTAAGATTAATATTTTTGACTTTATTCCACAGGTGGAGGTCCACCTCATGTCAAACGAGGGGCATGCACACGGCGGGTCGTGCGTGGGCTGCTCTTGGAAGTTCCAGGAGTGGCCTAGAACTTCGTGTCGGTGTGTGTGCTTGATCCTGGACCGGTAGATGGGCGCCGCAACAGCTCAGTGACTAGCACTGCTGGCTGTGCAGACACATGGATTTGGGCCTGTGTCTGTGGGAGTTTGCGCATTCTCCCTGTGGTTGCGTGGGTTTCCTCCGGGCGCTCCGGTTTCCTCCCACACCCCAAAAATGTGCTCTCAGGCTAATCGGTTTTTACCAAATTGACACTATTTCTTCCCTGAATCTGACTGAGTAGGGTTCCATTCATAGATATGCAGGGTAGAATAGGTGTAGGGTGATGTGGCGGCGCGGGCTCGTTGGGCCGAAGGGCCTGTTTCCCGTGCTGGGTTGTTCTTTGTTCTTTGTTCTCAAGGGCCAACCAAAGGAAGTTTGCCCTTCCAGGTAATGCCCACATCCCCGGAATGAAATAATTTTCAGAAGGCAAATAAGACCATTTGTCTTATTTGATTCAACTTAGCTGGGAGAAACCAAGCTTGTTGGCTGATTGCAAAGTCACAATTGAGGGTTTGGTGACGTTGGCTGAGGAAGGAAACTTACCCAATCTGAGTCTACATGACTCCAGTATCACATCAACTTGGTGAATTTTTAGCTGCCCTCTGAGTGGCCCAGCAAGTCATACAACAGTATCAAACTAAGGGATCAATAATGAAAATTAGCCTTGCTAATGACAGCCATGAATACTTTATAAAAATCTCATTCCTTTCTCACCCCTCCCAGGAGAGAGCGTGGCTGGAGATTGGAAGAACAGAGGTCGGGATTGTCCAGTTTGTGCTGCTGTGTGTGGACATTTGGCAGAGTGCCAAATTCTCACTGGCAGCAGGAGGAACGAGATTGGAAAATTCCGCCCAGAATGTGAGAATGTCACTGTAGTCCATCAAGCCTGAAGTACCATTCAATAAGAGTATGTCTGATCTGTGATTTAACTCCATGTCCCCAATCCCACAGATTCCCAAACTGGATATTGTGGATCGCCAGGTTCTGCGGGAGTCTCCCAGTGGCTCCACGGCAGGCCACGACTCCAGTGCTGCTTCCAACCTGTCCAATCAGAAGCTGCCTTCTCCAGAATCAGGCTCGGATTGGATGAGTGAAATAATATGAAACTCAAATTGTACAGATCAGGGTGAGAGCAAAAAAGGAACAACGGGTGAAAGAGGGACCTGTGAGAGAGAGAGAGAGCAAGATCCGCGAGAGGAGGCGGGGCCCGCGAGAGGGGACGGGGCCCGAAGAGAGGGAGCGGGGCCCGAAGAGAGGGAGCCGGGTCCGCGAGATGGAGGTTGCTAGGGTTGTTAAGAAGGCATACGGTGTGTTAGGTTTTATTGGTAGAGGAGTTGAATTTCGGAGCCGTGAGATCATAAGAACATAAGAACATAAGAAATAGGAGCAGGAGTAGGCCATCTGGCCCTTCGAGCCTGCCCCGCCATTCAATAAGATCATGGCTGATCTGTCGTGACTCAGCTCCACCTTCCCGCCCTCTCCCCATAACCCTTAATCCCTTCTCTTATCAAAAACCCATCAACCCGTTTCTTAAAAATATTTAGCGAGGCAGCCTCCACCACTTCAACGGGCAGAGAATTCCAGAGATTCACCACCCTTTGAGTGAAGAAGTTCTTCCTCAACTCCGTTCTAAACCGCCCTCCCCTTTATCTTGAGGCTGTGCCCCCTAGTCCTACTGTCTTTTTTGAGCGGGAAGAGACTCTCCACCTCTATCCTATCCATCCCATTCATCATCTTATACGTCTCAATGAGATCTCCCCTCATTCTTCTAAACTCTAACGAGTACAAGCCTAGTTTATTCAGCCTCTCCTCATAGCTCAATCCCCTCAACTCTGGTATCAGCCTAGTAAACCTCCTCTGCACTCCCTCCAGGGCCAAAATATCCTTGCGCAGGTGCGGCGCCCAAAACTGCACACAGTACTCCAGCTGTGGCCTCACCAATGCCCTATACAGCTGCAGCAAGACCTCCCTACTTTTATATTCAATCCCCCTCGCTATGAAGGCCAGCATCCCATTCGCCTTCCTGACCACCTGCTGCACCTGCAAGCTGGGTTTTTGCGACTCATGCACAAGGACCCCGAGGTTCCTCTGCACCGTCACCTGCTGCAGTTTTTCGCCACGTAAGTAATAGTCCTTCCTACCATTCCTCCTACCAAAGTGGACCACCTTGTTACATCATGTTACATCTTGTTAGATCATGTTACAGCTGTACAAAACTCTGCAAAATTGCGTACAGTTCTGGTCGCCACATTATAAGAAAGATGTGGAGGCATTGGAAAGGGTGCAGAGGAGGTTTACCAGGATCTTGCCTGGTATGGTGGGAAGATCTTATGAGGAAAGGCTGAGGGACTTGAGGTTATTTTCATTGGAGAGAAGAAGGTTACGGGGTGACCTAATTGAGGCATACAAGATGATCAGAGGGTTAGATAGGGTGGACAGTGAGAGCCTTTTTCCTCGGATGGTGATGGCTAACACGAGGGGACATAGCTTTAAACTGAGGGGTGATAATTATAGGATGGATGTCAGAGGTAGGTTCTTTACTCAGAGGGTAGTAAGGGTGTGGAATGCCCTGCCTGCAGCAGTTGTGGATTCACCAACTTTAAGGGTAATCAAATGGTCAGTGGATAGGCATATGGATAACATTGGAATAGTTTAGGTTAGAGGGTCATTGGATTGGTTTCACTGATCAGTGCAACATCGAGGGCCGAAGGGCCTGTACTGTCCTGTAATGTTCTATGTCTGTGGCAGGGAGTGGGGTCTGTGAGAGGGAGCAGGGTTGTGCGAGAGAGAGCAGGCTCTGTGAGAGGGAGCGGGGTCTGCAAGAAGGAGCCCACTCCCTCTCACAGATCCTACTTCCTATCGCATATCCCGCTCCTTCTTATAGAACCTGAGCTCTTTCACAGACTCCACTCTCTGTCTCACATACTCCACTCCCTCTCGTAGACTCTGTGAGAGAGAGCAGGCTCTGCAAGAGGGAACAGGGTCTGTGTGTGAATGCGTATACACTTGGGTATGTGTGTGTGTGTGTGTGTGTGCATCTGTATGTCTGTATATGCATGTGTGCCTGTGTACATCTATGTAAGAATGTGTGTGTGTGTGTGTGTGTGTGCGTGCATCTATGTGTGTAAATGAGTGCGTATGTGTGTGTGTGTATGGATGTGTGTGTATGTGGGTGTGTGTGAGAGTGTGTGGGTGTGTGTGTATGTGGGTATGTGGGTGTATGAGTGTGTGTGTGCGCATGTGTGTATATGTGGGTGTGTGTGTACGTGGGTGTGTGGGGGTGTGAGTGTGTGTATAACTTCCTCAGTGTCCCTGCTTCAGTGTGTGTGTGTGTTTGTGTGTATGTGGGTGTGAGTGTGTGTGTATGTATGTTGCTGTGTGGGTGTGTGAGTGTGTGTATAACTTAGGTTTCTGTATGTTTACAGCCATTTTTTGTGGTTCAACTCTTCATCACCATCAGCGACACAGTGACAGTGGTTAGCACTGCTGCCTCACGGCACCAGGGACCAGGGTTCGATTCCTGTCTTGGGTCACTGTGTCTGTAGAGTTTGCATATTTTCCCATGTCTGCGTGGGTTCCTCCGGTTTCCTCATACAATCTGAAAGGTGTGCTGTTTAGATACATTGATCATGCTAAGTTCTCCCTCAGTGTCCCCAAACAGGCGCCGGACTGTGGTGACTAAGGGATTTTCACAGTAATTTCATTGCAGCGTTACTGTCAGCCTACTTGTGACACGAATAAATAAACTTTAAAACAGAATATTTCTCAGGTCTTCCCTTGGTTTTCTTGAGAGGTCAAAAGGGTTCTGCGGCTAGAAAGATTTGAGAATCCCTACCTATCCAAACTCCAACCACTTTACCCCAATTCCCTCACAGTTAACAAAAGCTTCTCAATCTCTGATTAAATAAACAAATTGTCTAGAAACAATTACCTTTTGTGGAAGAGAATATCGAACTTGTGCAGAAAAGATCTCACCCTAGTTGTTGGACAATGTCCCACAGTCCTAGGTTCACCATCCAGGCGACATCGTTTTCCTTCAATAAGTTGAAATCTTTGATCAAAGGAGATATATCTCTCGATTGTGCAAGCTATCCCCTTGGTTTAGCCCGAGGAATCTGGACATCATTCTGGAGAATCTATACCACACTCCTCTCAAGGCCAGTTATTTCTTCCTAATGTGAGCAAGCAAACTGCCTCTCAATCCTCCAGATGAAGACTGGCACAAGGTAGAGCTAAAGCACAACTTCTAGTTTATCCCCCTTGATATAAGCGTAACATTTCTCAGATTATTTCTAAGGAAATTTAGAATGGCCATTATGACTCTCACCAACTTTTACAGATGCTCTATTGGAAGCATTCTTTCTGGTTGTATCCCAGCTTGATATGGCTCCTGCTCTGCCCAGTCCATCACTCAAACCAGCCTCCCATCCATTGACTCTGTCTACCCTTTCCACTGCCTTGGAAAAGCCACCAGCATAATTAAGGACCCCACGCACCCCGGACATTCTCTCTTCCACCTTTTTCCGTCGAGAAAAAAGTACAAAAATCTGAGATTAAGCACTAGCCGGCTCAAGAACAGCTTCTTCACGTCCGCCAGACTTTTGAATGGACCTACCTCACATGCAGTTGATCTTTCTCTACACCCTAGCTATGACTTAACACTACATTCTGCACTCTCTCCTTCTCTATGAACAGTATGTTTTGTCTGTATAGCGCGCAAGAAACACTGTAATTTTAATACATGAGGCAATAAATCAATTCAAATCAAAAAATTCTCCATCAGCTGTCTCAGGGAGATGGAAGCGATCTCATTGCACTGTCCGAACAAGAGGAGCAGAGTTCTCCCCAGTGCCCCGAACAATATTTATCCATCTATAAACAGGTGGCCAGTGGTCATGACCTATCACATCTGCTGTGTGCAAGAGCTTGCTGTGAGCAAATTGGATTCTGTGTTTCCTCCATTACAACAGTGACAACACTTGGTTAGGTTCATGCTTGATTAGTTGTAAGGTGCTTTGGGAGGGTCTGAGGCATTGGATGAAAGTCCTGTACAAGAACAATTCCATCTCGGGGTTCAAAGACTGAGAGTCTGTGCTCTCTCACAGAGTTAGGGAGACGTGAAGCCGAAAGCAGCTAGTTGTCTCAGTCCGTGAAATGTCAGATTTTATCCAATCTGTGCAAATGTGGAGGCAAAAGGTTAGTTTTATACCTGCTTCAGTCTCCGCCATTTTGCCCTCCTGTTCTGAAACCATGTTTTCACCTGTGGGATAAACAAAAAAGTGGAACAGATGAAGTGGCGAAGACAGAGGTCATCTAAACCACCACTTTCAAGGGAGCTTTACTCTGTATCTAACCCCGTGCTGTACCTGTCCTGGGAGTGTTTGATGGGGGACAGTGTAGAGGGAGCTTTACTCTGTATCTAACCCCGTGCTGTACCTGTCCTGGGAGTGTTTGATGGGGACAGTGTAGAGGGAGCTTTACTCTGTATCTAACCCCGTGCTGTACCTGTCCTGGGAGTGTTTGATGGGGACAGTGTAGAGGGAGCTTTACTCTGTATCTAACCTCGTGCTGTGCCTGTCCTGGGAGTGTTTGATGGGGGACAGTGTAGAGGGAGGTTTACTCTGTATCTAACCCTGTGCTGTACCTGTCCTGGGAGTGTTTGATGGGGACAGTGTAGAGGGAGCTTTACTCTGTATCTAACTCTGTGCTGTACCTGTCCTGGGAGTGTTTGATGGGGGACAGTGTAGAGGGAGCTTTACTCTGTATCTAACCCTGTGCTGTACCTGTCCTGGGAGTGTTTGATGGGGGACAGTGTAGAGGGAGCTTTACTCTGTATCTAACCCCGTGCTGTACCTGTCCTGGGAGTGTTTGATGGGGGACAGTGTAGAGGGGGCTTTATTCTGTATCTAACCCCGTGCTGTACCTGTCCTGGGAGTGTTTGATGGGGGACAGTGTAGAGGGAGCTTTACTCTGTATCTAACCCCGTGCTGTACCTGTCCTGGGAGTGTTTGATGGGGGACAGTGTAGAGGGAGCTTTACTCTGTATCTAACCCTGTGCTGTACCTGTCCTGGGAGTGTTTGATGGGGGACAGTGTAGAGGGAGCTTTACTCTGTATCTAACCCCGTTGCTGTACCTGTCCTGGGAGTGTTTGATGGGGACAGTGTAGAGGGAGCTTTACTCTGTATCTAACCTCGTGCTGTACCTGTCCTGGGAGTGTTTGATGGGGGACAGTGTAGAGGGAGTTTTACTCTGTATCTAACCCTGTGCTGTACCTGTCCTGGGAGTGTTTGATGGGGGACAGTGTAGAGGGAGTTTTGCTCTCTTTCCATCGATATTTGGGAGTGCTCATTGCTGACAATGGCAACCTATCCTTGAAAAGTGTTTAATTTCCAGCACAAATATCCCTCATGTTGAATATAAGAAACTGGTAGAAGTGAGAATTATTTTTGAAGATCTTTGAAGGTTTCCCGAAGAGCTGAATGTTTTTCTTTCTGACACTATCTCACACTCACCTGCCTCTCACTGAGATGTAGAGTTCTGGCCAGTCGTTTCCTCTCTGGTGGCGAGAGGTATTTCTGAATCTCAAACTTCTTCTCCAACTCCACTGTCTGATCGTTTGAAAATCGGATCTGGCCGCCTTTCCTCTTGTGAGCAGAACGCTGGGTGAACGGATTCCAAAAATACTCCTTCCCTGAGGGGAAAAGAATGGAAAATTTGAAGTAAATGGAAAGATAAATAGAAAAGAAGCAGGGGACATTAAAAATTAGGGCAAAGTAGAAAATGATCTCATCTTACAGCAGGTCAATCAGCCCATTTCTGAAAAGAGAATAAATAGTTTCAGATCTTTGATAACTGAGGATGTCCCAATGTGTTTTGAACCAACTCCATACTTCTCAAATGTAGTCACAGTTGTAATGTAATGGTAGCCATTTTTCTTTTTATTCATGGGATCTGGGCGTCGTTGGCTGGGCCAACATTTGTTACCCATCCCTAATTACCTTGAACCAAAAGGCTTGTTAGCTCATTCCAGAGGACTTTTAATAGTCAACCACATTGCTATTGCTCTGAAGAAACATGTAGGCCAGACCAGGTAAGGAGGGCAGATGGGGTGGCACGGTAGCACAGTGGGTTAGCACTGCTGCTTCACAGCTCCAGGCACCTGGGTTCGATTCCCAGCTCGGGTCACCGTCTGTGTGGAGTTTGCACATTCTCCTCATGTCTGCGTGGGTTTCCTCCGGGTGCTCCGGTTTCCTCCCACAGTCCAAAGATGTGCGCGTTAGGTTGATTGGCTATGATAAAAAATTGCCCCTTAGTGTCCTGAGATGCGTAGGTTAGAGGGATTAGTGGGTATAATATGTAGGGATATGGGGGTAGGGCCTGGATGAGATTGTGGACAGTGCAGACTCGATGGGCCGAAGGGCCTCTATCTGCACTGTAGAGTATGTGGAATCATACTGTGTTGTATCAGATTGACGTGTGGATTCACATTGTGTTAGATTGAGATATGGAATCATACTGTGCTTTTTGGATTAAGATGTGTATTCATATTGTGTTTTATTAGATTGAGATATGGAATCATGTGGTGTTGCATCAGATTGAGATGTGTTCTTACAATAATCGGCGTTAGTTGAATGGTCACTATTACAGAGATTACATTTATTAATTGAATTTAGATTCCGTTAGCTGCTGCAATAGGATTTGAGCCCATGACCCTAAAGTGGTTGCTTGTACTTTGGGATGTCTTTTATGGAAAGAAATCTGCTGACCTTACCTGGTCTGGCCATCATGTATCTCCAGGCCCACAGCTCTGAAAGGATGCCCTCAGAACAAGGGCCAGCGATGCCCACATTCCATGAGCAAATAAAACAAAGGTTCCCAGCAGTGTGTCCCATGAAGCTATGGACTGAGGGGCCAGGATTCCCTATGTTTTCACTGCAATCGATGTGTCAGTGGATGTCTGCTGTGTGTCTCCCACCACCATGTATATCCAGGGAGTTTGTCATCCCCCTGTGGTCTGACATAATCTGGTAGAACCAGTAATTGGGTGGCATGTGGCACAATGGTGAGCATTGCTGCCTCACAGTGCCATGGATCCAGGTTTGGCTCCAGCCTTGGATGACTGTGTGAAGTTTGTCTGTTCCCCCTGGGTCTGCAGAAGTTTCCTCCGGGTTTCTTCCCACAGTCCAAAGATGTGCAGGTTAAGTGGACTGGCCATGCTAAATTGCCCCTTAGTGTCCCAAGATGTGTAGGTTAGGGGAATTGGTGGGATGTGACATGCACAGGCAGCTGGAATCAAGTGGATCCCTTGAAGAGTATAAGGGATGTAGGAGTAGAGTTAAGAGAGAAATCAGAAGAGCAAAAAGGGGACACAAGATTGTGCTGACAGATAAGGCAAAGGACAATCTAAAGCGATTCTACAAATACATAAAGGGCAAAAGAGTAACAAGGGAGAGAATAGGGCCTCTTAAGGATCAACAAGGTCATCTATGTACAGATCCGCAAGAGATGGGTGAGATTCTAAAAGAATATTTCTCATCAGTGTTTACTGTTGAGGAAAACATGGGCGGCACGGTAGCACAGTGGTTAGCACTGCCGCTTCACAGCTCCAGGGTCCTGGGTTCGATTCCCGGCTCGGGTCACTGCCTGTGTGGAGTTTGCACATTCTCCTCGTGTCTGCGTGGGTTTTCTCCGGGTGCTCCGGTTTCCTCCCACAGTCCAAAGATGTGCGGGTTAGGTTCATTGGCTATGCTAAAATTGCCCCTTAGTATCCTGGGATGTGTAGGTTAGAGGGATTAGCAGGTAAAATGTGTAGGGATATGGGGATAGGGTCTGGGTGGGATTGTGTTCGGTGCAGACTCGATGGGCCGAAGGGCCTGTTTCTGCACTGTAGGGTTCTATGGTTCTATGTATGGATTTAGAGAACTTGGGGAAATAAATAGTGATGTCTTGAGGAGTGTACATATTACAGAGAAGGAGGTGCTGGAAGTTAGATAAAGCCCTGGGATCTGATGAAGTGTATCTCAGGACGTTGTGGGAGGCTAGGGAGGAAATTTCACTGATAGTCATGCTGAGGTGCCTGAAGATTGGAAGGTGGCAAATGCTGTGCTTTTGTTAAGAAGAGCTGCAGGGAAATGCCAGTGAATTACAGGCCAGTGAGCCTCACATCTGTAGTGGGTAAGTTGTTAGAAGGTATTCTGAGAGACAGGATCTACAGGCATTTCAATTAGGGATAGTCAGCATGGCTTTGTGAGTGGGAAATCATGTCTCAAACTTGATTGAGTTTTTTGAAGGGGTCACCAAGAAGGTAGATGAGGGCAGCACAGTCAATGTTGTCTACATGAAGTTTAGCGAGGCCTTTGATAAGATATCGCATTGTAAGTTTTAGCCAAATGTATACAAAATTGGCTTGATGATAGAAGCGTAGTTGTAGAGGGTTGCTTTTCAAACTGGAGGCCAGTGACTGCGGTGTGCCTCAGGGATCAGTGCTGGGTCCACTGTTATTTGTCATTTATACTAATAATTTGGATGAGAATTTAGGAGGCATGGTTCGTAAATTTGCAGATGATACCAAGATTTGTGGCATAGTGGACAGTGAAGAAGGTTATCTCAGATTGTAATGGGACCTTGGTCAATTGGGTCAGTGTGCTGATGAATGGCAGATGAAGTTTGATTTAGATAAATGTGAGGTGATGCATTTTGGTAGATCGAACCAAGGGAGGACATACTCAGTTAATGGTAGGGGGATTGGGGAGAGTTATAGAACAAAGAGGTGTAAGGGTACAGGCTTATAGATTCTTGAAAGTAGAGTCACACATGGACAGGGCAGCACACTGGCATTGTAATTAGCACTGCTGCTTCACACCGCCAGGGATTCGGGTTCGATTCCCAGCCTCGGGTCACTGTCTGTGTGGAGTTTGCACGTTCTCCCCATGTCTGCATGGGTTTCCTCCGAGTGCTCTGGCTTCCTCCCACAGTCCCAAAGATGTGCTGGTAAGGTGATTGGCCATGCTAAATTAACCCTCTGTACCCAAACAGGCACCAGAGCATGCTGGGATTTTGACAGTAACTTCATTGCAGTGATAATGTAACCCTACTTCTGGCACTATTAAATAAACAATGTGGTAAAGAGACATTCTTGGTTTCATTGGTCAGAACACTGAATACAGGAGTTAGGTCGTCTGGCTGAAGTTGTACAAGACATTGGTGAGGCCACACTTGGAATACAGCGTTCAGTTTACGCCAGTCCAACGCCGGCATACCCACATCATCCTATAATAGAAAGGGTATTATTAAACTAGAAAGAGTGCAGAAAAGATTTACTAGGATGCTATTGGGACTTGATGATTTAAGTTATAAGGAAAGGCTGGAAAAACTGGGTCTTTTTTTCTCTGGAGCATTGGAGGCTTAGGGGTGATCTTATAGAGGCCTACAAAAATAATGAGGGGCACAGATTAGCTAGATAGTCAATATCTTTTTCCAAAGGTAGGGGATTCTAAAACTAGTGGGAATAAGTTTAAGGTGAGAGGGGAGAGATACAAAGGGGTCCAGAAGGGCCTTTTTTTTTCACACAGAGGGTGGTGAGTGTCTGGAACAAGCTGCCAGAGGCAGTATTAGAGATGGGTACAATTTTGTCTTTTAAAAAGCATTTACATAGTTACATGGATAAAGTGGGTATAGAGGGATATGGACCAAACTGCAGGCAATTGGGACTAGCTGAGTGGTAAATGAAGGGCGGCATGGACAAGTTGGGCTGAAGGGCCTGTTTCCATGCTGTAAACCTCTATGACTCTAAATACGTGGGGATAGGGTCAAGGTACAATACTCTGTCAGAGAGTTGCTGCAGACTTGACGGGCTGAATGGCCTCATTCTGCACTGTAGAGACTCTATGAATCTATGAATTGTAAAAGATAGATAGACAGAGAAGTTTACATAGGAGAAAGGTTAAAAAGAGGAAGTTGCAAATGAGTGGTTGGCAAATCTATTGCTTACAATCTTCCTTTTCGAGCTTCTATACTGCACTTTCCAATTCCTTTTCTATTTCAGAATATTCACAGGCTCCTTTGCAGGGTGTAAGGTTACTGGTGCGTCACCTGGGACATGGGTTCAAATCCCACCATGACAGTTAGAACCCTACAGTGCAGAAACAGGCCCTTCGGCCCATCGAGTCTGCACCGAACACAATCCCACCCAGACCCTATCCCCATATCCCTACACATTTACCTGCTAATCCCTCTAACCTACACATCCCAGGACACTAAGGGGCAATTTTAGCATAGCCAATGAACCTAACCCGCACATCTTTGGACTGTGGGAGGAAACCGGAGCACCCAGAGAAAACCCACGCAGACACGAGGAGAATGTGCAAACTCCACACAGGCAGTGACCCGAGCCGGGAATCGAACCCAGGACCCTGGAGCTGTGAAGCAGCAGTGCTAAGTTAGTGGAACTTTTGAATTCGATTGATAGATCCTGAATACATTGATGTAAGGAGGATGGATTATAACAACTATCACCTGATTTGCTCATCTCCTTGATGCAAGGATGTCTGCCACCAAATTTTGTTTGAAATTTGGTATTCTTTCATTATCTGGGAGGTGTGTCATAGTGGAATTGTCACTGGACTAGTAATCCAGAGACCCAGGGTAATGCTCTGGGTACTTGGGTTCAAATCCCAACATGGTGAAATTTGAATCAAATAGAAATCTGGATTAATTCCATGAAATCATTGTCAATTGTCGTAAAAACCCATCTGGTTCACTCAAGTCCTTTAGTGAATGAAATCCTCACATATTTAGAGTCATAGAGGTTTACAGCATGGAAACAGGCCCTTTGGCCCAACTTGTCCTGGTCTGGCCTACATGTGACTCCAGACTCACAGCAATGTAGTTGACTCTTAACTGCGCTCAGGGATTGGCTAAAAATGCTGACCTAGTCAGTGATGCCCTCATCTCACGAACGAATAAGGAAAAAATAATTGTTCTGATGAGTGTAAAACAAATGCTTCGGCAACATAAGTTACCTTCGGGGAACGGAGAGCAGCAGTTCAGCGAGAGACACTCTCCTGGGAGCGGGGGATAAAGAAAACATCAGGTGCGGGTACCTGTGAGATACATGTTTCTGGGGGTGGGGAATAAAATGGGTGCCAGGTTCGGGGTCCTCTGAGGCTGGAGAGCACCAGAACTGTGAGAGACACAGTTCTGGGAGTGGGGAATAAAGGAAACACAGGGCTCAGGGACCTGTGAGGGTCACTCTTCTGGAACTAGAGGATAAAGGAAGTGCGAGGCTCAGGGACCTGCGAGGCTTCTGGAAGTGGGGAATAAAGGGAGCGCAAGGCTCAGAGACCTGCAAAGCACAGCTGCCAAACAGTGCATTCACTTTGAAAAATCCAAGGATCGCATCAAATAGCATCATTGAGTGTCTGGAACAAGCTGCCAGAGGCAGTTGAAGAGGTGGTCAATGGATACGATGGGTATAGAGGGATATGGGCCAAATGTGTGCAATTGGGATTAGCTTAGGGGTTTGAAAAGAAAGGGCGGCATAGACAAGTCGGGCTGAAGAGCTTGTTTCCATGCTGTAAACTTCTATGACTCTATGAAAGAGATAAGCTGATTGGTTCATGAGTAACTGATATTAGGGACCATCTTTAAATAGCTGAAAGTTAAATAAAGAAGCAAGATAACAGTCTGGGAACAAAACTAGGAGGATAAAAGAATAAAGAAAAGTGAATCTAAGGGTAGAACCAGGTGGTTAAGAGTAAGAAAGAGAAAAGCTTACATTTCTTAAGGAAATCTAGACAGCTGTTTGGGTGAGTATAGTTTGATAGGGATTTACTACCATTAGTGGTTATAATCATTAAGATATCATTCCGTGATTCATTGTTTGTAAGAAATATATTCTTTAATAACAAAGAGCGGAGTGGGTATTGTTTGGTATTCGATAGATCTACCAGCTCCCCCTTGTTGAAAACCTTCTGAAAGTCTAGATAAACAACATCCACCAGTTCTCCTCTGTCAACTCCACTAGTTACATCCTCAAAGAATTCGAGCAGAATAGTCAAGCATGATTTCCCTTTGTAAATCCATGCTGACTTTGTCCGATTATCCCACTGCCTTCCAAATGTTGAGCTCTGAAATCCTTGATAATAAACTCTAGCAACTTCCTCAGTACCGACGTTAGGCTCACGTCTGTAGTTCCCTGTTTTCTCTCTACCTCCCTTGTTGAATAGTGGGCTTACATTCACTCCCTTTCAATCTGTAGGAACCACTCCAGAGTCCAAAGAATTTTAGAAATTTACCACTAATGGATCTACTATTTCCAGGGCCACTTCCACAAGGACCTGGAGAATTATTCACCTTCAATCCCATCAACTTCCCCAAAGCCATGTCTCTACTATTGCTTTTTGGAACTCACTCTCTGAAAATTTCAGAATGTCTGCACTCATTATAGCAAGTATATTTATGGTTGCTAACAGTATTTAAAGTGGCTTTTGGTCTATAAGAGGAATGTTGCTTATTTGGAACTGAAACTTATTTGCTTATTTGTACCTCACAAGAGGTTATTGCAGAAGGTCAGGGGACATGGAGTTGGGGGTAGGGTGTTAGCGTGGATAGAGGATTGGTTGTCAAATAGGAGGCAGAGAGTGGGGGTCAATGGATGCTATTCGGATTGGCGGTTGGTGACTAGTGGGGTGCCCCAGGGGTCGGTGCTGGGGCCTCAGCTATTTACCATTTATATAGATGATCTGGAGGAGGGAACCGAGTGCAGGGTGTCGAAATTTGCTGATGACACCAAGATTGGGGGAAAGGCAAATTGTGCGGAGGGTGTGGAGAGTCTGCAGAAGGATCTAGATAGGCTGGGCGAATGGGCCAGGAAATGGCAAATGGAATTTAATGTTGGCAAGTGTGAGGTGGTCCACTTTGGTAGGAGGAATGGTAGGAAGGACTATTACTTACGAGGCGAAAAACTGCAGCAGGCGACGGTGCAGAGGGACCTCGGGGTCCTTGTGCATGAGTCGCAAAAACCCAGCTTGCAGGTGCAGCAGGTGGTCAGGAAGGCGAATGGGATGCTGGCCTTCATAGCGAAGGGGATTGAATATAAAAGTAGGGAGGTCTTGCTGCAGCTGTATAGGGCATTGGTGAGGCCGCAGCTGGAGTACTGTGTGCAGTTTTGGGCGCCGCACCTGCGCAAGGATGTTTTGGCCCTGGAGGGAGTGCAGAGGAGGTTTACTCGGCTGATACCGGAGTTGAGGGGATTGAGCTATGAGGAGAGGCTGAATAAACTAGGCTTGTACTCGTTAGAGTTTAGAAGAATGAGGGGAGATCTCATTGAGACGTATAAGATGATGAATGGGATGGATAGGATAGAGGTGGAGAGACTGTTCCCGCTCAAAAAAGACAGTAGGACTAGGGGGCACAGCCTCAAGATAAAGGGGGGGCGGTTTAGAACAGAGTTGAGGAGGAACTTCTTCACTCAAAGGGTGGTGAATCTCTGGAATTCTCTGCCCGTTGAAGTGGTGGAGGCTGCCTCGCTAAATATTTTTAAGAAACGGGTTGATGGGTTTTTGATAAGAGAAGGGATTAAGGGTTATGGGGAGAGGGCGGGAAGGTGGAGCTGAGTCACGACAGATCAGCCATGATCTTATTGAATGGCGGGGCAGGCTCGAAGGGCCAGATGGCCTACTCCTGCTCCTATTTCTTATGTTCTTATGAAACAGTGAAAGGTTAGAAATTGTTTCCTTTTCATTTTTGAATATTGTTTTACTGTTAACAGTAAAGAAGCTGCTTCATTTTTTAGACTGTGTCATTTAATAAAGTTTGTTTTACAATAAAAGGTCTTTAATTTTCAGTGGAAGTATTCCTGGACTGAAGCATCCTGCCCTCTACTTATGCCAAAATAGTAAAATGGTCAGGGTTTAGTCTGACATTCTAATGTAATTTGGGATTCTGGTCTGGGAATCTAAACACAATGCAGCGCTCCCTTACAACTGCAACTGGAGGTTTTACTGAGGGAGACAAGAGATGAAATTGTTGGGCCTCTAACAGAAATCTTTGTTTCTTCATTGGACACAGGTCAGGTCCCAGAGGATTGGACAATAGCAACTGTGGTCCCATTATTTAAGAAGGGTAGCAAGGATAACCTGGGTAATTATCAGCCAGTGAGCTTGACATCCATGATAGGGAAATTGTTGGGGAAGATTCTTAGAGATAGGATCTATACAAATTTAAACATAAGAACATAAGAAATAGGAGCAGGAGTAGGCAATCTGGCCCTTCAAGCCTGCCCCGCCATTCAATAAGATCATGGCTGATCTGTCGTGGCTCAGTTCCACTTTCCGGCCCTCTCCCCATAACCCTTAATCCCCTCTCTTATCAAAAACCCATCAACCCGCTTCTTGAAAATATTTAGCGAGGCAGCCTCCACCACTTCAACGGGTAGAGAATTCCAGAGATTCACCACCCTTTGAGTGAAGAAGTTCCTCCTCAACTCCGTTCTAAAATGCCCCCCCTTTATCTTGAGGCTGTGCCCCCTAGTCCTACTGTCTTTTTTGAGCGGGAAGAGTCTCTCCACCTCTATCCTATCCATCCCATTCATCATCTTATATGTCTCAATGAGATCTCCTCTCATTCTTCTAAACTCCAACGAGTACAAGCCTAGTTCATTCGGCCTCTCCTCATAGCTCAACCCCCTTAGCTCCGGTATCAACCTAGTAAACCTCCTCTGCACTCCCTCCAAGGCCAAAATATCTTTGCACAGGTGCGGCGCCCAAAACTGCACACAGTACTCCAGCTAGTCTCATTAGGGTTTTGTACGAGGGAGGTCATGTCTCACAAATTTGGTTGAGTTTTTTGAGGAGATGACAAAATTGACTGACGAGAGAAAAGCGTTGGATGTCACCTACATGGATTTTAGTAAAGCATTTGACAAGGTCCCTCGTGGCAGGCTGGTGCAAAAGGTTAAATCTCACAGGATCAAAGATGAACTAGTTATATGTGTCCAGAACTGGCTTGGCCATAGAAGTCATGATGTGGAGATGCCGGCGTTGGACTGGGGCAAACAGAGTAAGAAGTTTCACAACACCAGATTAAAGTCCAACAGGTAAACCTGTTGTACTTTAACCTGGTGTTGTGAGACTTCTTACTGTGTTGGCCATAGAGGGTAGCAGTGGAGGGGTCTTTTTCTGATTGGAGATCTGTGACTAGTGGTGTTCCATAGGGCTCTGTACTGGGACCTCTGCTATCTGTGATATATATAAATGATTTAGAAGAAAATGTAGCTGATCTGATTAGTAAGTTTGCGGACGACACAAAGATTGCTGGAGTTGCGAGTCGTGATGCACATTGTCAGAGAATACAGCAGAATATAGATAGGCTGGAAAATTGGGCGGAGAAATGGCAGATGGAATTTAATCCAGATAAATGCAAAGTGATGCATTTTGGTAGATCTAATGCAGGGAAGGAGCTATATAATAATGGCAGAACCATCAGGAGTATAGACACACAGAGGGGTCTGGGTGTGCAAGTCCACAGATCCTTAAAGGTGACAACATAGGTGGAAAAGGTGGTGAAGAAGGCACAGAGTATAAAAGTTGGCATATGATGTTGCAGTTATATAGAACATTGGTTAGGCCGCATTTGGAATACTGCATCCAATTCTGGTCGCTACACTACCAGAAGGACATGGAGGCTTTGGAGAGAGTACAGAAAAGGTTTACCAGGATGTTGCCTGGTATATCGGGTATTAGCTATGAGGTGAGATTGAGTAAACGAGGGTTGTTCTCCCTGGAAAGATGGAGGTTGAGGGGGCGACCTAATAGAAGTTTATAAAATTATGAAGGGCATAGATAGGGTAAACAGTGGGAAGCTTTTTCCCAGGTCGGAAATGACAAACACAAGGGGTCACAAGTTCAAGGTAAGGGGGGGGGGGGGGGGGGGCAAGGTTCAATACAGATATGCGGGGGATGTATTTTATACAGAGGGTAGTGAGGGCATGGAATGCAGCACCAAGCAAGGTGGCTGAGGCAGACATACTAGGATCATTTAAGACTTATCTAGATAGCCACATGAACAGACTGGGAATAGAGGGATACAAACGGATGTCCTAGTTAGGAACACATGATTGATGCAGGCTTCGGAGGGCTGATGGGCCTGTTCCTGTGCTGTATTATTCTTTGTTCTTTGTCCAGTGTTGTACTCCGGCACTAGGGTGAAACTTGAACCCACAATTGTCTGTTTCAGAGGCAAGAGTGCCACAAGCTGAACCATAGCCAACATCTTATTCTCTTCCCAACAGACGTCCTTTCCAATGAGATACCAGGATTAGTAGTCAAAAGGTGAGATAGAGAGGCAGAGATGTTAATGAAGGGAATTCCAGAGCTTCAAGTCTTGATAGCTGAAGACGTGGCCAAACCTGGTGCAGCAATTGAAACTAGGGATGCTGAAGAGGCCAAAGTTGAAGGAGCACAGTTATCTCAGAGGTTGTAGATCTGGAGATTACAAAGACAGGGAAGGAGAGAGGTTTGAAGGGATTTGAAAGCCAGGATAAGAAATTTAAAATTGAGGTGCTGTTAGCTGGGAGCAAACATAGTTCAGCAAAGGCAGGGTCATAAATAGGATATCCAATAACAGATCAAATCAAGAGGTGTATCTTCATATGTAGATTGGTGTGATTGTGAAACTCGCTGCCATCAGGAATAACTGAAGCAGAGAA
This sequence comes from Prionace glauca, assembly GCA_037974335.1. Classification (NCBI taxonomy): domain Eukaryota; kingdom Metazoa; phylum Chordata; class Chondrichthyes; order Carcharhiniformes; family Carcharhinidae; genus Prionace; species Prionace glauca. The sequence goes on along the minus strand of CM075721.1, from coordinate 11,577,112 downwards.
CATTGACACATTCAAAGAGAGCCTTGATACACAAGGGTCAGAGGAGGTAATGGAGAGATGTGATGACATAGAATAGGAAGAGAAAATTAGCACAGGAGACTTGTGTGCCCTGTAAAGACTTGGCATAAACATTTTGTGCTGAGTGTGTTATTGCTGTGGTGTAACATTTTGTTACAGCAGTAACTGCAATTTGAAGGCAAAGCATTGACTGTGAAGTCTTTATGGTGTGAACATACATTACATACCCTTCCTTTTCTTTAGTTAAGTCACAGTTAAGGTGTTGGGTGCAGCTCTGAGCACTTGTTATACAGGGAAGGACATTGAAGCCAGGGCATGTTGTCATGTTTAAGTATTTCAGTTTTTTTCATTCATAGGACATGAGGATCGTTGGCTGGCCAGCATTTATTGTGGCCTAGTTGCCCTTGGAGGGCAGTTCAAAGTCACCCACATTGCTGCGGCTCTGGAATCACATGTAGGCCTGACCGGGTGAGGATGGCGGATTTCCTAGAGACACCACGAGACCGTTGTCTCCCTAGTAAATGTTAAACTAATTCATTCATCATAGTTAAAGTGTATTGTTAAAGTGAAGTTTGTTTTGATAAAAGCTTCCTAGTGTGTCAATGGAATTGCACCTGGAGTGAAATGTCTCTTCCTCACACTAGTGCCAAAATAGAAAAACTGATAAGAGTTAGTCAGGCTTCATAACATATTCTGGGGTTTCTGTTCTGGCACCCTAACAGCATCAAAAGGTTATCAAGTTCCCCGTCTATGAGTTCAATGGGCTCTGATTCAACCATTCTTAGTGGCAAAAACGCTTCATTCTCCAACAATCCTTTGTGCAAAGAAATTTCACTTCACTGACACCCCCCCCCCTCTCATCACTGATAGAGGGAATATTTGCCCCCAGTTACCCTATCAAACAGGTTACAGGTATAGATGCCAGCGTTGGGCAGTGGGATTAGAATTGAACTGAACAAGCAAAGAGTTGGCATGGGAATGAGGAGGAGAATGGCCCCTTTCTTGTGCTGTAAGGAGGCAGAGAGTGGGGGTCAATGGATGCTATTCGGATTGGCGGTTGGTGACTAGTGGGGTGCCCCAGGGGTCGGTGCTGGGGCCTCAGCTATTTACCATTTATATAGATGATCTGGAGGAGGGAACTGAGTGCAGGGTGTCGAAATTTGCTGATGACACCAAGATTGGGGGAAAGGCAAATTGTGAGGAGGGTGTGGAGAGTCTGCAGAAGGATCTAGATAGGCTGGGCGAATGGGCCAGGAAATGGCAAATGGAATTTAATGTTGGCAAGTGTGAGGTGGTCCACTTTGGTAGGAGGAATGGTAGGAAGGACTATTACTTACGTGGCGAAAAATTGCAGCAGGTGACGGTGCAGAGGGACCTCGGGGTCCTTGTGCATGAGTCGCAAAAACCCAGCTTGCAGGTGCAGCAGGTGGTCAGGAAGGCGAATGGGATGCTGGCCTTCATAGCAAGGGTGATTGAATATAAAAGTAGGGAGGTCTTGCTGCGACTGTATAGGGCATTGGTGAGGCCGCAGCTGGAGTACTGTGTGCAGTTTTGGGCGCCGCACCTGCGCAAGGATATTTTGGCCCTAGAGGGAGTGCAGAGGAGGTTTACTAGGCTGATACCGGAGTTGAGGGGATTGAGCTATGAGGAGAGGCTGAATAAACTAGGCTTGTACTTGTTAGAGTTTAGAAGAATGAGGGGAGATCTCATTGAGATGTATAAGATGATGAATGGGATGGATAGGATAGAGGTGGAGAGACTCTTCTCGCTCAAAAAAGACAGTAGGACTAGGGGGCACAGCCTCAAGATAAAGGGGAGGCGGTTTAGAACAAGTTGAGGAGGAACTTCTTCACTCAAAGGGTGGTGAATCTCTGGAATTCTCTGCCCGTTGAAGTGGTGGAGGCTGCCTCGCTAAATATATTTAAGAAGCGGGTTGATGGGTTTTTGATAAGAGAGGGGATTAAGGGTTATGGGGAGAGGGCGGGAAGGTGGAGCTGAGCCACGACAGATCAGCCATGATCTTATTGAATGGCGGGGCAGGCTCGAAGGGCCAGATGGCCTACTCCTGCTCCTATTTCTTATGTTCTTATGTTCTTATGTAAACTCCTTTAGTTCCAGAGATACCTTCATTTCCAAAAAAAAACCGTGAAGGAAAGACAGGTAATTCTGCAATTTTTAATACCAATTATTCAAATATAGCAAGATCAACATTTATATTCCATCTCTAGTTCTCATGAACTGGTGAGAACAATAGATTTCATTTCCTAAACACTGAGAATTGGGGATTTTTGAAAACAATCCAACGGTTTCAGTGCCTTTTTTTGGCACGAAGATTTATTTTCCTTTCCATTGTTCAAAAACGCACATCTTTGAACCATCAAGTGAAATTGGAATGACATTGTCTGGGTTAGCACAGTAAGAAGTCTCACAACACCAGGTCAAAGTTGTGAGACTTCTCACTCTGCTTACCCCATCCAACGCCAACAACTCCACATCACCATCTGGGTTTGCCCCTGTCAGCATTTGAATGAGAAAAGGTAAGTTTAGGGTTTGATTTTGGTAGACTGAATTATGATCAAATTCAGGTGTTTAAAATGGTTAAAAGAGGTCCTAAATTAGATAAGAAAGCTGAAAAACTCTTGCATTGGTGTAGCATAATCCCTGACACTTCAGCATGCACACGCGCGCGCGCACACACACACACACACACACACACACACACACACGGACTGACAGACAGAGAAGAGAAACAGGGAGAGAGACGGTAAGACAGAGAAACAGAGATAGTAAAACAGAGACAGACAGAGACAAAGATAAAGACAGACAGAGAGAGACAGAGATAAAGGAGAAGAGAGAGTCACACAGACAGAAACACAGTTCCTGCATAACAGGTTGGGGGGTGAATGGCTTCTCCTATTCCTGTGTAATAGGCTGGGGGGCTGAATGGCCTCCTCCTGTTCCTGCAAACAGTCTTGGGGGGGGCTGAATGGACCACTCCTGTTCCTGCGTAACAGACTGGTGGGGCTGAACGACCTCCTCCTGTTCCTGCGTTACAGAATGAGGGGCTGAACGACCTCCTCCTGTTCCTGCGTAACAGACTGGTGGGGCTGAACGACCTCCTCCTGTTCCTGCGTAACAGACTGGTGGGGCTGAACGACCTCCTCCTGTTCCTGCGTAACAGACTGGTGGGGCTGAACGACCTCCTCCTGTTCCTGCGTTACAGAATGAGGGGCTGAACGGCCTCCTCCGGTTCCTGAATAACGGCCTGGTGGGGCTGAATGACCTCCTCCTGTTCCTGCGTTACAGAATGAGGGGCTGAACGGCCTCCTCCGGTTCCTGAATAACGGCCTGGTGGGGCTGAATGACCTCTTCCTGTTCCTGCGTTACAGAATGAGGGCTGAACGGCCTCCTCTGGTTCCTGAATAACGGCCTGGTGGGGCTGAATGACCTCCTCCTGTTCCTGCGTAACAGAATGAGGGGCTGAACGGCCCTCTCCGGTTCCTGAATAATGGCCTGGTGGGGCCAAATGGCCTCCTTCTGCTCCTACATAACAGGGTCAATGGCCTCCACCTTTGACCATGCAATAGGAGATGAATGGCCTTCTCCTGACCCTAAATATGAAGCTGTTATTGCTGTTTGAGGCAGTGACAGGACTTACTGTCTGCATGCTCCGCACTTTCTGCTTGTGCTGCACACCAGGCAGTTTGCTATCCCTTCTTCTCTTTGGCTCTTGTTGCTCTTTGCGTCTCCTTCAGCAGCCTTCAACTGAACGATTGCCCAACACCCTGCCAGTCACTCAGGGTGACTTGTGTGTGACTTGTCTCTCCCTGTGCTTAGTTCTGCACTTAGTTCCTCATTTCCCAGTTCACCACAGCACCCTCAAACGACACAGTATTGCTATAATTGCTCATATTCTGCCCAGAGAAAAGGAAATGCCCCCCTATCAACACTCGGCAGCCAGTTACTGACTTTCAAACACTTCCTGTATACTGCGCATTGATGATTGCTGATATCTATATACTTATGTATATTTATGTGAAACAAAATTACCAACCGGAAGAATATTCAAAGCTGTGCTTTGAAAATAGTCTTGAATGATAAATCTTTTTGTGAAAAAGCGCAGCTTTATTTTCTCCCCTCCAGAGACATCCCGCTTACCAGAATTATGGTAAACTAACTAACTTTTCTCAGTAAAGCAGGGAGGAAGGGAGAGGTAGGTAGTGATGTGTGAGCATTGACAGTTAATATTGAGACACATGTACCATCAGATCGCACCACCCATCTCAGTGTGAAAGAGGAACCAGGCAGTCACTTGAACACCACTGAATGGAAAGAGGTGGATTCTGCGGGTTTCGACTGCACACCCTGGACACATTGAGACTACTGAAATCTGGTTTCTTTCTCAGATCAGCAAAGAAAACTTCTGCCACTGGGTTGCGTGGGGCCCTCAATGTTAACACATCTTAGGCAAGCATATTTAATTTAAACTCGTACGGGTTGCCAGCTCGTGAAGGGAGTTTGTCAATTGTATGTTTATGGTGTGGGCATTTATATAGTATTTAATGCCCATCCCCAAATGCCTGGAGAGCAGTCTAATACCACTGAGTGGAGTGCCAGCAGAGTTAAAGTCAACCTTCCATCATAAGGTCAGAGGTGGGGATGTTCGCTGATGAGTGCACAATGTTATAGAACATAGAACATAGAACATTACAGCGCAGAACAGGCCCTTTGGCCCACGATGTTGCGCCGACCAGCTTTTTAAAAAAAAACAACACTAACTCACTAATCTAAACCAATCCCATTTCGTCCATAAACCTATCCACAGCACCATTTTGCGACTCCTCACATACTGAAGCAGTCCATGTTCAAATGCAGCAAGATCTGGACAATATACAGGCTTGGGCTGACAAGCGGCAAGAAACATTCATGCCACACACATGCCAGGCAATGGCCATCTCCGAGAATCTGACTCCAATGCCTCTTGGCATTCAATGGATTTACCACTGCCAAATCGCCCACTATCAATATCCTGTCACCATTGAGCAGAAACTGAACTGGACCAGCTTATAAACTGAACAAAAGCAATCAGAGCCAATATGGCACTGTAGGACAGTCATACAGGCTCAGAATGTTAACTCTGTTTCTCTTACAGATGATGCAAAACCCGCTGAGTTTTTCTTATGTTTTCTGCTTCTGTTTCAGCCACTTAAATACTGTGGCTACAAGAGGCAGAGTGAGAATCCTGAAGCAAGTAACTCACCTCCTGACTCTCTAGCATCTGCAAGGCACAAGTCAGGAGCCTTGGAATAATCAGAGAGTTACAGAGAATTCACAGTTCATTTACAGACCATTCAGCTCCCAATCACTGTTTATATTCCTCCCATCTTCATTTTCATCTCACACCATCGATACATCCTTCTGTTCCTTTCTCCCTCTTGTGTTTTTCCAGTTTTCCAATCTCTGATATTAGCTTAGTCTCTACCACTCCCCGGGGAAGTTTCTCCTGAATTCCGGATTGGGTTTATTAGGGACTGTTTTACATTGATGCCCTGAATGACTGGATGGGGGCAGCTCCAACAACACTCAAGAAGCTCAACACCATCCAGGACAAAGCAGCCCCACTTGATTGGCACCCACGCCTCAAACATTCAACAGTCGCTGCCTCCACCGCCAATGCACAGTGGCAGCCGTGTGTACCACCTACAAAATGCACTGCAGCACTCCAAGACTCCTTCAACAGCATCTTCCAAACCCATGATCTCTGTCGCCTGGAAGGACAAGAACAGCAGGTGTATGGGAACACCATCAACTGCACGTTCCCCTCGAACACCATTCCTACTTGGAAATATATCGCCACTCCTTCACTGTCGCTGGGTCAAATTGTGGAACTTCCTCCCAAACAGCAACATGGATGTACCTACACACATAGAGTGAGCGGTTCAGCAGACCTTCTCAAGGTAGTTAGGGATGGACAATATATGTTGGCTCAGCCAGCAATGCCCACATCCTGTGAAATAATAGCAAATAACCAACTGGTGTGGAGACTGGAAGCACTCATAGATTTAGACAGGGTCAAGAACACTAGGTTACATCCCTCAAAGGTTGTTAGTGGCACAGTTATATTTCACAGATAATCTATCATGGGTCACATTTACTGAGACCTATGATTTATTTTATACTTTCCATTGATTGGATTTGAACTCACGTTGGATTAATAATCAGTAATAAGATTAAAACAAAACCACATAAATATACGCTGAAATGGAGTGGACTAAATACACAGTGTTAAGTTTTGAGAGATGTTTTACAAAAGATTGTAGAGTCTCAGAATGGGGACAGTACAGAAGGAGGCCATTTGACCCATCCAGTCCATTCCAGCCCTCTGTAGACCAAGCCATTCAGTGTCACTCCATCTCTCCATTCCCATCGCTTTGCTAATATATTTTCCACAAGGACCCATCCAATTTCCTTTTAAAATCCTTGATTTCCACATCCTCCTTGGCACCAAGTTCCAGCTCATTACTGTCCCTTCCATTCCTCACCACTCCTCCATCACACACCCCCCTCCTTCATCCCACGCCCCCTCCTCCACCCCACGCCCCCTCCTCCATCCCACGCCCCCCTCCTCTATCCCACGGCCCCTCCTCCATCCCACGCCCCCTCCTCCATCAAACACCCCCCTCCTCCATCCCACGCCCCCTCCTCCATCCCACGCTCCCTCCTCCATCCACGCCCCCTCCTCCATCCCACGCCCCCTCCTCCATCCCACGTCCCCTCCTCCATCCCACGCCCCCTCCTCCATCCCACGCCCCCTCCTCCATCCCACGCCCCCTCCTCCATCCCACGCCCCCTCCTCCATCCCACGCCCCCTCCTCCATCCCACGCCCCCTCCTCCATCCCACGCCCCCTCCTCCATCCCACGCCCCCTCCTCCATCCCACGCCCCCCTCCTCCATCCACGCCCCCTCCTCCATCCCACGCCCCCTCCTCCATCCCACGCCCCCTCCTCCATCCCACGCCCCCTCCTCCATCCCACGCCCCCTCCTCCATCCCACGGCCCCTCCTCCATCCCATGCCCCGTCCTCCATCCCACGCCCCCTCCTCCATCCCACGCTCTCTCCTCCATCCCACGCCCCCTCCTCCATCTCACGCTCTCTCCTCCATCTAACAGTCATAAGAACATAAGAACATAAGAACATAAGAAATAGGAGCAGGAGTAGGCCATCCAGCCCTTCGAGCCTGCCCCGCCATTCAATAAGATCATGGCTGATCTGAAGTGGATCAGTTCCACCTTCCCGCCCTCTCCCCATAACCCTTAATCCCTTCTCTTATCAAAAACCCATCAACCCGCGTCTTAAAAATATTTAGCGAGGCAGCCTCCACCACTTCAACGGGCAGAGAATTCCAGAGATTCACCATCCTTTGAGTGAAGAAGTTCCTCCTCAACTCCGTTCTAAACCCTTTATCTTGAGGCTGTGCCTCCTAGTCCTACTGTTCTTTCTGAGCGGGAAGAGTCTCTCCACCTCTATCCTATCCATCCCATTCATCATCTTATACGTCTCAATGAGATCTCCCCTCATTCTTCTAAACTCTAACGAGTACAAGCCTAGTTTGTTCAGCCTCTCCTCATAGCTCAACCCCCTCAACTCCGGTATCAGCCTAGTAAACCTCCTCTGCACTCCCTCCAAGGCCAAAATATCCTTGCGTAAGTGCAGCGACCAAAACTGCACACAGTACTCTAGCTCACCAATGCCCTAAACAGCCGCAGCAAGACCTCCCTACTTTTATATCAATCCCCCTCGCTATGAAGGCCAGCATCCCATTCGCCTTCCTGACCACCTGCTGCACCTGCAAGCTGGGTTTTTGCGACTCATGCACAAGGACCCCGAGGTCCCTCTGCACCGTCGCCTGCTGCAGTTTTTCTCCATGTAAGTAGTAGTCCTACTCCCTCCTCCATCTCTTGCCCCCTCCTCCATCTCATAATACCTCCTACATCTCACACTCCCTCCTACATCCCACACTCACTCCTACATCCCACACTCACTCCTACATCCCACGTCCTCTCCTCCATCTCACACTCCCGTGTCCATGCCTCACTCCCTCCTCCATCCCACACCCCCTCCTCCATACCACACCCTCTCCTCCATCCCATACCCCCTCCTCCATCCCACACCCCCCTCCTCCATGCCACACTCCCTCCTCCATCCCACAGTCCCTCCTCCATCACTCACTCCCCCCTCCATCCCACACCCCCTCCTCCATCCCACACCCCCTCCTCCATCTCACACTCCCTCCTCCATCACTCTCTTCCTCCTTCTCCATCACTCTCTCCCTCCTCCATCACTCTCTCCCTCTTCCATGCCACACTCCCTCCTCCACCCACACTCCCTCCTCCATCCATCACCTCCTTCTCCATCGCAAACTCCTCCTCCATATGACACTCCCTCCTCCATCCCTCACCCCTTCTCCATCTCATACTCTATCCTCCATCCCACACCCCCCTCCTCCATCCTACATCCCCTGCTCCATCTCACTTTCCCTTCTCCATCTCACTTTCCCTGCTCCATCTCACACTCCCTCCTCCATCCCTCATCCCTCCTCCATGCCACACTCTCTCATCCATCTCACGGTCTCTCCTCCATCCCACACTCCCCTTGATGAAGGAGCAGCGTTCTGAAGCTTGACTACCAAATAAACCTGTTGGACTTTAACTGGTGTTGTGAGACTTCTTACTGGGCCCACCCCAGTCCAACGCCAGCACTCTCCACATCATGACTGTAACACTACTTTCTGCACTCTCTCCTTTCCTTCTCTATGAATGGTATGTTTTATCTGTATGGTGCCCAAGAAACAATACTTTTCACTGTATACCAATACATGTGACAATAATAAATCAAATCATCCCAGGAACTATTCTGGGAAATCTCCTCTGTAACCTCGCAAGGACCTTCCATCCTTCCTAAAGTGGGAGACCAGAACTGAACCATAAAGATTCAGCATAATGTCTCTGCTTTAGTACTCAATGAAGCCCAAGATCCCATATGTTTTGCTAACTACTCACTCAATCTGTCCAGCCTGTCCAATTTGTCAAAATTCAAAGTATATGAAGCCGCAGTCTCTCTGACCCAGCACACTTTAGAACTGTATCATTTAGTTTATATTTCCCCTCCTTATCCCTCTGTCACAATGAACACCCTCCTCTTATACTTTTTCCATTTTAAATTGCATCTGTCACCTGTCTGAGATCATAGAACCCTACAGTGCAGAAAGAGACCCTTCGGCCCATCGAGCCTGCACCGAACACAATCCCACCCAGGCCCTAACCCCATATCCTTTAATATTATACCCACTTATCCCTCTAACTTACGCATCCCCGGACACTAAGGGGCAATTTCTTAGCATGGCCAATCAACCTAACCTGCACATCTTTGGGACTGCGGGAGGAAATTGGAGTACCCGGAGGAAACCCACGCAGACATGAGGAGAATGCGCAAATGCCACACAGGCAGTGACCTGAGCCGGGAATCGAACCCAACACCCTGGAGCTGTGAAGCAGCAGCGCTAACCACAGTGCTGCCGTGCCGTACCATGGGGATGAAGGAATGGAACCATTTTGGGAAAGAATTCCAGAGTCTAGCACCTCGCAGCAGCAGCAGAAGGAATTGGCCACCAGTGTGAGGTCAGAAAATGAGAGGCCCCAGGGTGGCTGAACAGGGGCGGCACGGTAGCACAGTGGTTAGCACTGCTGCTTCACAGCTCCAGGGTCCTGGGTTCGATTCCCGGCTCGGGTCACTGCCTGTGTGGAGTTTGCACATTCTCCTCGTGTCCTGCGTGGGTTTTCTCCGGGTGCTCCGGTTTCCTCCCACAGTCCAAAGATGTGCGGGTTAGGTTCATTGGCTATGCTAAAATTGCCCCTTAGTGTCCTGGGATGTGTAGGTTAGAGGGATTAGCAGGTAAAATGTGTAGGGATATGGGGATAGGGTCTGGGTGGGATTGTGTTCGGTGCAGACTCGATGGGCCGAAGGGCCTGTTTCTGCACTGTAGGGTTCTATGCTGAACTGAAGGTGTGTGGATATCTGAGAGGAGTGGGTGGGGCGGGAAGGGGGGGTATTACAGAGATAAAGAGGCAGGAGGCCATGGGAGGAAGCGGGAAAGGATGAAGAGAATTTCAAAATGGGGGCACTGTCGCATCTGAAGCCAATGTCAATCAGGGTTCTATAGTGAGGGTAGTGCAGGTAAGCAGAGTTGGGGTAGATCAGTTATACTGGCAGCAGACTCAAGAGGCCATTCAGCCCATCGCGCTGGTGCTGGCTCCGGATCCTCTGCTCTTCCTGCTTCACTCACCCCAATCTTGCCCTATTTACCCAATTCCCTTTTGAGGGTGAATACTGAATCAGCTTCCACCCTATCTCCGGGAAGCATGTTTCAGATTATAAGAAAAAAAAACACCCTTAAAAATCACTTAGCCTGCCATATCTTTGTAATAAGTGTAAATTGTCCAGAATAGGCCTGAAGGGCTGAGTGGTGCTCTTATTCCCTTTATCGGTATATTTAACTCCTATATATATGTATAACAATTCATGGAAAGAAGTATTTTGGTTGATATAATTGAATAACAATGAAATACTTGTTGAATCAAATTATTTAACTCAGCCCAGTCCCCAACACCATTTTGAGAGATGTAAAAAGAAAGGAACAAACATTGTTTTTTTAAATTTGTAAGTGAGTTGGGCACAGCCTGAAAGGAAGCAGATTCAGTAGGAAACCCCAAAAGTGAATTACATCAATACTGAGTGTGGGGAGAGTGCACAGGAGTAGACTAATGGGATAGCTCTTTGGCTACGGCCCGAATGGCCTCCCGTGTGTGTTGCATTGTGAAGGGAGCCTCAGCCACAGAGACACGTGCTCACTGTGTGGGGTCATTCAAATATTCAGTGGCAATGAGTGAGCCGGACTGGCAATCGAGAAACACACACATTGGGGCGGTGACCCAAACTTATAAATTGTTGAATTTGTTATACAAATAGAGGGTCAGAGATTTCCACTGTCTGCAGGAGAGATAGCCTGGAATCCACCAAACTGGCAGCCACACACACACACATAAACAGCTCCTTTCTCCAATCTAGGGAAAGCTATGTGCCCCATCCCAAAAATTAATCAACAGCTGAAAAACGGAATTGTATTTACATTTCTTGAAGAAAACAAATACAACCCTAAAAAGTTTACAAACCAAGTGCCCTTGTTGAAAGCGGAACAACAATTTGTGTCTTTCTTTTAATAAAACAAACCTTCGCAAATTAACAATATTTTACAGGCTGCTGTCACTGTGTGTTTGTATAGCGATCAAAGAATGTTTCTCAATCGTTTGCACAATTCTCGCTCCAAATCTAATTGACAAACATATTCTGCCTTTGATGCAAAAATAATCTCACTCATCGTTTAGCAAATAAATGTTTATAAAGTTCAGAGCCCGCACATTTGTCACTTTCGCAATCCTCGGAGACTTGAACATTTTACACCTTTAACTTGCTCTTAAATTCTGCCTCATTCCCTCAGCCTCACACTCTGTCCCATTCAACATGCTCTGATTCTGATCTTATAGTGTTTCCCATCTCAAGATTTGACCACTAATCTTATTTGTAATTTATCAATCTCGTTATTATCTTTTATCTGTATTTTTAACCCTTGTTCACCTTATATTTCTGTCACCTATGTTCCTCTCCCCCTGTGCTGTACTTAACCCCCCCCCCCCCCCCCCCCCCACACACACACACACACACTTACCCAGGGGGAGAGGTCTGTAGATGGGATGCTGAGGTTCGGCAGCTGTCGGGTTGTAGAGAGCCAGATGTTCGGGGAGGAGTGGACCCCGGTACAGGTGAGGCAGCGCTGGGAAGAAGCTCTCCGGGTAAAGCCCGCACCTGAAGCCGGGCGGCAGCGGGTAGAGTGCCGCCGGGAGGGAGGTGCACAGGGCGGCCTGGCGACGGGGAGCGGCGGCGCCCCGGCTCAGAATGTCCTCGATGTAAAACGGCGTGGGGTGAATGGGTGTGGGGGCGTGGAGGGAGCTCTGGAGGGCCGGGGGGCTGTGGAATTGCATTGCAATCTCCAGAATAAAACTTCAAGCAACAGGGATAACACACACACACAAAGTAGCCAACTTGTGAACTGGGGGCTGGACTCAGTAACTCTCACTCAGTCTCAGCCCAGTTACTTTGCAAACACTACATAAACAGGGCGGGGACTACTGGCCAGAGAGAACTATCAGGGAACCTCATTGCCCAGGATAACTCAGCCATTCGGCCCTTTGAATCCTGCCAGCTCTTTGAGAGACAGCTGGGGTCAATTGTCCAGATACCCACATTACCCCCTACTAAACATTCCCCTAATATCACCTCGAGAAAATTAAAAAGCTTAGATTGAAAATTCTGCATTCTTTGAGTATATTCTTTGAGTAAAACTCCAACAGCACTCAAGAAGCTTGGTACCGTCGCACTTGTTTGGCACCTCATCCATCACCTTCAACATTCATTCCTTCCACCACCTACAGGCTGAATAAATTAGGCTTGTACTCGTTAGAGTTTAGAAGAATGAGGGGAGATCTCATTGAGACGTATAAGATGATGAATGGGATGGATAGGATAGAGGTGGAGAGACTCTTCCCACTCAAAAAAGACAGTAGGACTAGAGGGCACGGGGGGGGGGGGGCGGTTTAGAACGGAGTTGAGGAGGAACTTCTTCACTCAAAGGGTGGTGAATCTCTGGAATTCTCTGCCCGTTGAAGTGGTGGAGGCTGCCTCAATAAATATATTTAAGACGCGGGTTGATAGGTTTTTGATAGGCAAGGGGATTAAGGGTTATGGGGAGAAAGCGGGAAAGTGGAACTGAGCCACGACAGATCAGCCATGATCTTATTGAATGGCGGGGCAGGCTCGAAGGGCTGGATGGCCTACTCCTGCTCCTATTTCTTATGTTCTTATCCGTGTGTACCATCTACAAGACAACAACACAGCAACTCACCAAGATTCCATAGGCAGCACCTTCCAAACCCATTACCACTTCCATCTGTTGTTGTTCGTCTGCTGTCATTGATGAGGACCTCGATACTATTAGTCATTTTGAGGCTGGTTGCGGTGTGTCCGAAGATGACTGATCAGCCAGTTCGGGACGGAATGTCCCGGAACACATTGGACAGACTTGTGTACACACTGTAGTTGTTGTGCTGGTGACTCTGGACTTGTGCGGCTCGCGCTTAAAGTTGTGCTTCAGCAATACACCTTGCTTTGTGAGCTTGACAGCCCTTGTGGATGAGGCAGCACCAGGTAGGGCGGTGCCAGCGTTTCCCAAGTTGTCGTATCTATGTCAAGCGACTTCAGGAAGGCCTTGAGTGTGTCTTTACAATGCATCTCCTGCCCTCCATACAAGCGTCTTCTAGCAGAGAGTCCCCCAAAAAAGAGCTTGTCTGACATACAGATGACACGACCTGCCCACCAGGTCTGCGCTCTCATCAGCAATGTGTAGACTGATGGTAGACTTGCTCCAGAGAGAACTTCAGTGCCTGGTACTTTGTCTTGCCATCTGATGCGTAATATTCTGCGAAGACAAGTCATGTGGGAATGATTGAGTTGTCTTGCATGCCTTCGATACACAGTCCACATTTCACCATTTCCATCCAATACCTGGGAACGTCATCACCTGCAAGATCCCCTCCAAGTCACTCACCATCCTGATTTGGAAATATATTGGTTGTTCCTTCACAGTCGCTGGATCAAAATCCTGGAACCCCTCCCTAAAGGCACTGTGGCTGTACCCACACTACAGGGCTACTTGGGATGGGTAATGAAAGTTGACCAGCCAGTGACACCCATGTTCTATGAATTAATTAAAAACAAACATTTTGGCAGAATTCATTATCAAGGGGAGGTAGAACATAGAACATTACAGCGCAGTACAGGCCCTTCGGCCCTCGATGTTGCGCCGACCAGTGGAACCAATCTAATGACCCTCTAACCTAAACTATTCCAATGTTATCCATATGCCTATCCACTGACCGTTTGAACGCCCTTAAAGTTGACGAGTCCACAACTGCTGCAGGCAGGGCATTCCAAGACCATACTACGGTATGGCACGGTAGCACAGTGGTTAGCACTGCTGCTTCACAGCTCCAGGGTCCTGGGTTCGATTCCCGGCTCGGGTCACTGCCTGTGTGGAGTTTGCACATTCTCCTCGTGTCTGCGTGGGTTTTCTCCGGGTGCTCCGGTTTCCTCCCACAGTCCAAAGATGTGCGGGTTAGGTTCATTGGCTATGCTAAAATTGCCCCTTAGTGTCCTGGGATGTGTAGGTTAGAGGGATTAGCAGGTAAATGTGTAGGGATATGGGGATAGGGTCTGGGTGGGATTGTGTTCGGTGCAGACTCGATGGACCGAAGGGCCTGTTTCTGCACTGTAGGGTTCTATATCTACCCTCTGAGTAGGGGTTTTATTTGATTTGACTGAGTATCACTCTCGAGGGAGCACTGCCTTTCTCTGAGGATCCTGCCTGCAGTGGTTTCAGTGCTCAGTATGTGGGCGGCCTCTGTAATAAAACATCTTCCTAATGTGGAACCAGCTATCAGCCATGGGCAGAGTCAGAAGGGCCTTGAGTTTAAATTCCTCTTCAGATGATTGAGCACAAAAGCTAGGATGAGATTTCAATGGGGAACTGGCTGAGTGTCTTCTGGATTGAAATAGCCTTCTCCAAGGGATCTAGAAGACCCCATAGTATTACCTTGAAGAAAAGCAGACAAGGTACAAATCTCTCAGTAGCCACTAACAGAGATGATCTGGGTAATTATCATTTTGCTGTGTGTGGGAACATGCTGTGTTTCCTACATTGCAACACTGATGATACTTCAACTGTATTTCATTTGCTGAAAATTGCTTTGAGACGCCCTGAGGTTTGTGTGGCACTGTATGTTTTTTCAACCAAACAGTCTCAATCAAAGCTCTGTTAACACAGCTTCACCCCTTCACCCCTAAGGGTGACTTAGAAAGGTTGCAGAGCTGGGCCGCGAGGTGGCGGATGGAGTTTAATGTGGAGAAGTGTGAGGTAATTCATTTCGGTAGGAATAACAGATGTGTTGAGTATAGGGCTAACGGGAGGACTTTGAATAGTGTGGAGGAGCAGAGGGATCTAGGTGTATGTGTACATAGATCCCTGAAAGTTGGGAATCAAGTAGACAAGGTTGTTAAGAAGGCATACGGTGTCTTGGCGTTTATTGGTAGGGGGATTGAATTTAGGAGTCGCAGCGTCATGATGCAACTGTACACAACTCTGGTGCGGCCACACTTGGAGTTTTGTGTGCAGTTCTGGTCCCCACATTACAGGAAGGATGTGGAGGCTTTGGAGAGGGTGCAGAGGAGGTTTACCAGGATGTTGCCTGGAATGGAGGGGAGATCCTATGAGGAGAGTCTGAGAGATTTGGGGTTGTTTTCGCTGGAAAGAAGGCGGCTAAGAGGGGATCTCATTGAAACATATAAGATGATTAGAGGTTTAGACAGGGTAGATAGTGATAGCCTTTTTCCTAGGATGGAGAAAGCTAGCACGAGGGGGCACGACTTTAAATTAAGGGGGGGTAGTTGTAGGACTGATGTCAGGGGTAGGTTCTTTACCCAGAGGGTGGTGAGGGACTGGAATGCCCTGCCAGCTGCAGTTGTAAATGCACCTAGTTTGGGGGTGTTTAAGAGATCTGTGGATAGGTTTATGGATGAAAAGGGATTGGTTTAGGCTAGTGGGTCATTGTTTTGTAACTGGTCGGCGCAACATCGTGGGCCGAAGGGCCTGTTCTGCGCTGTAATGTTCTATGTTCTATGTTCTATGAATAATAAGTGTAGCCCTTCTCAATACCAAAACATGACAGACCCAATGATGAATGGGATAGGGATATGAAGAAAAATCTATTACCTCTGAATCATAGAATCATAGAACCCCTACAGTGCAGAAAGAGGCCATTCTGCCCATCATGTCTGCACCAACCACAATTCCATCCAAGCCCTAAACCCTTAACCCTATATATTTACCCTCCTAATCCCCCTGACACTAGGGGGCAATTTATCATGGCCAATTGACCTAACCTGCACATCTTTGGACTGTGGAGGAAACCCACACAGACATGGGAAGAACGTGTAGATCCCATGCAGACAGTGACCCATGCCAGCCTGAATGGTAGATTACATTGGAAGTTACCTCAAAGTATTGCCCCCAAGTGCAAATCCATTTCTGTCAATTGAATACAATTTCATCCCATAGGAATCCAACTATCCCTAAAGATCATGCCCTCCCTATCCTATAGAAATCCAAATTGATTGTTGGAAATGGCAAATGTTCTCACTGGGAACCATGACATGGTCCATGGTCTGAGTATTTGACAATTTCCATGGAAACAAACCATTGTCAATGGTGGACATTAAGAAAGAGCGACTCTAGTCGATAACAATGACAAACTTGGGTTAACACTGCTGCCTCACAGCATCAGGTTCAATTCCGGCCTTGAATGACTGTCTAGATGGAGTCTGCACATTCTCCCCATGTCTGCAGGTGTTCTGGTTTCCTCCCACAATCCAAAGATGTGCATGGTAAGTGGTTTGGCCATTATAAATTGCCTCTTAGTGTCCTAAAATGTGTAGATCAGGGGATTAGCCTTGGTAAATGGGGTTACAGGGATAGGGCGGGGTAGGGGGCCAGGTAAGAGACTCTCTCTGTCAGAGGGTCGATGCGGACATGGCAGGTCAAATGACCTCTTCTGCATTGTAAGGATTCTAAGAACTTGCATTCATGTAAGTTCCCAAGTGACTACACTGGACCATGAAGCAAATATGGCACCACGCCACATCAGGACACAAAGCTTGGTTAGAAAGGTAGTTTTGAAAGAGTGTTTTAAAGAAAGATGGAGAGGTAGAGAATCAGATAAGTTTAGGGAAGGAATTCCAGATTTTAGGGCTTAGGCAGTTAAGGACATGGCCTCCAAAGATTAAACAAAATCTGGCAAGCTGATAAGGAGAACATTTTTATTCTTTTATCAGATGTGGATGGCACTGGCAAGGCCAGCATTTGTTGCCCATCCCTAATTGCCCTTGAAATGAGAGGTTTGCTAAACCATTTCAGAGGGCAATTAAAAATCAACCACATTGCTGTGTGTCTGGAACCACATGAAGGCCAGACCAGGTAAGAACGGCAGATTTCCTTTCCTGAAGGACATTAGTGAGCCAGATGGTTTTTTTTGCAATAATGATTTTATTGTAAACATTACTGAGATTAGCTTTCATTTCCAAATTATTTCATTAAAAACTGAATTTAAAATCCTCCATTGCCACTGTGGAATTTGAATTCATGTCCCCAGAGTTTGGATTTCCCAATTGCTAGTCCAGTGACATTGCCCTAAACCACCGTCTGCCACATATTTCACAGGGTTATGGGCTGTGTGTGGGTAGAATGCTGAGCTAGGACAGTCATGGAAAAATATGAAAACAAGTTTGCTCCTTTGAAAATTGAGCTGTCTTAACCAAGAGCCAGTGTAAGTGTGCGAGCTGCAGGGAATGGGTGAACGGACTTGGTGTAATCAGAATTGTGGCAGCAGAGCTTTGGATGATCTCAAGTTTATGTGGAGGGGGGGAAGATGGGATGTCAGCCAGGAGTGTATTGGAATAGTCACATCCAGAAAAGCATGAACAAGGACTTCAACATCAGAAGGTGGTGGAAATTGGTGATGGCACGGTGGCACAGCGGCTAGCACTGCTGCCTCACAGCACCAGGGACCCGGGTTCAATTTCAGCCTCAGGTGATTGTCTGCGTGGAGTTTGCACATTCTCCCCATGTCTGCGTGGGTTTCCTCCGGGTGTTCAGGTTTCCTCCCACAGTCAGAAGATGTGTGGGTTAGATTGATTGGCCATGCTAAATTGTCCCTTAGTGTCAGGGAGAATCAGAAGGTAAATATGTGGTGTTACTGGGATGGAACGGGACCTGGGTAAGGATTGTTATGTAGACTCGATGGGCCAAGTGTCCTCCTTCAGCACTTTAGATTCTATGTGATAGGAGGGTCATTTTAGAGTCAAATATGACGCCAGAGTTGTGAACTGTCTTTTTCAGCCTCAGATATTTGCCAGACGGATGGTGTCAGTGACTATGAAATAGATTTTCTGGTGTGACAAGTTACTAATTTTAGTAAGATCCATCTAGTATCGCAACCAAGAGCTGAGCAGGTGTGGGAAAGGTCAGAGGTGACACCTTGCAGTCAGCACGTAACAGCAGAGTCCAGAGCTATCAGAAATATAATACATTGTCCGGATATCACCCTTACCCATACACACTAAACCCTTCAGCTGGCAACATTCCCTTGACTGGATCAGAAGATAGGGGGGTTCAAACTCCACCCCAGATCTTCAGACACAGTCGAGGCTGATTAGTCAGTACAGTACTGGGGAGTGCTGCACTGCCAGCAATGTAACTGGAGATCACCTGCCTTTTTCAGTTGATATGAAAGGTCTCCTGGCTGCATTCACAGAGGGAAATGTTCAACCTCTGATGTTTTGGCCAACATAGCTCTCTCAATCAACAACGCTAGAATAGATTACCACGTCTTTCAACTCTTATTGGACTTGTGGAATCTTGCTGTGTACAAAATGGTGGCTGTGATTACCAACATGACAATGATGATTGCAATTCAGAGAAGCCTACATGATTAATGAAGGCCATTCAGCCTATCATGCTGGTGCCAGCTCTTTGAAAGAGCTACCCAATTATTCCCACTTCCCCTGACCTCCCCTCCATAGCCCTGCAAATTTCCTATTAAATAATTAGTTAATTCCCTGTCAAAAATTAACATTGCATTTTCTTCTACCACCCACACTGCAACGTTATCCAGACTGTAACAGCTCACTATATAAAAGTAAAATCCTCCTTCTCTCTCCCAGTTCTTTGACTAATGTGGCTAAGAGTAGTGGACGAGAAGAGGATTGGGAGACGTTTAAATATCAACAAAGAATGACGAAGAAGTTGATAAAGAAAGGAAGGATAAACTATGAAGCTGGGCTAGCGCTAAATATAAAAAAGGATAGTAAGAGTTTTTATAAATATATAAAAAGGAAGAGGCTGGCTAGGGTGAACGTTGGACCCTTAGAGGATGAGAGGGGGGACTTAGTGGTGGGGGATGAGGAAATGGCTGAGGCCTTGAATAACTTTTTTGTTTCTGTCTTCATGGAGGAGGACGTGAATAGTTTGCCGGATGTTAACAATGGAAAGATTGTAGGAGTGGAGGGCCTGAATGACATTATTGTTACTAGAGAGGCAGTGCTCGACAGACTGGAGGGACTGACGGTGGACAAGTCCCCAGGACCGGATGGAATGCATCCAAAGGTTCTGAAAGAAATGGCGGAGGTGATAGTGGATGCCTTGGTGGTTATTTTCCAGACGCCGCTGGATTCCGGGGAAGTGCCGGAAGATTGGAAAACAGCTAATGTTACGCCGTTGTTTAAAAAGGGTAGCAGGCAAAAGGCAGGGTTAGTTTAACATCTGTTGTAGGTAAAATGCTTGAATCCGTAATCAAGGAGAAAATAGCGAGGCATCTTGAGGAGAATTGTTTGATAGAGCAGACGCAGCACGGTTTCATTAAGGGGAAGTCGTGTCTGACAAATTTATTGGAATTCTATGAGGATGTGTCTAGTGCGGTGGATAGAGGAGAACCAGTGGATGTGGTGTTTCTTGATTTTCAGAAGGCGTTTGACAAGGTACTTCACAAGAGGTTATTGCAGAAGGTTAGCGGGTATGGAGTTGGGGGTAGGGTGTTAGCGTGGATAGGGGATTGGCTGTCAAATAGGAGGCAGAGAGTGGGTATCAATGGGTGCTATTCAGATTGGCGGTTGGTGACTAGTGGAGTGCCCCAGGGATCGGTGCTGGGGCCTCAGCTATTTACCATTTATACAGATGATCTGGAGGAGGGAACCGAGTGTAAGGTGTCGAAATTTGCTGATGACACAAATTGTGCGGAGGGTGTGGAAAGTCTGCAGAGGGATCTAGATAGGCTGGACGAATGGGCGAGGAACTGGCAAATGGAATTTAATGTTGACAAGTGTGAGGTTGTCCACTTTGGTAGGAATTATGGTAGGAAGGACTATTACTTACATGGCGAAAAGCTGCAGCATGCTATGGTGCAGAGGGACCTCGGGGTCCTTGTGCATGAGTCGCAAAAACCCAGTCTGCAGGTGCAGCAGGTGGTCAGGAAGGCGAATGGGATGCTGGCCTTCATCGCGAGGGGGATTGAATATAAAAGTAGGGAGGTCTTGCTGCAACTGTACAAGGCACTGGTGAGGCCGCAGCTGGAGTACTGTGTGCAGTTTTAGTTGCCGCACTTACGCAAGGATATTTTGGCCTTGGAGGGAGCGCAGAGGAGGTTCACTAGGCTGATACTTTCTCAGAAGACTAAGGAAATTTGGCTTGTCAGCTATGACTCTCTCCAACCTTTACACATGCACCAGCTCTTGAAAGAGCTACCCAATTATTCCCACTTCCCTTGACCTTTCCCCATAGCTCTGCAAATTTCCTATTAAATAATTACTTAACTCCTTGTCAAAAATGAATATTGCATTTTCTTCTACCACCCATGCAGCAATGTACTCTTGCACGCATCATGGATTCTTTCTGTTGTATCACAACTTGGTCTGGGCTCCTGCTCTGCCCAAGACCGCAGGAAGCTACAAAAGGTCATGAATGTAGTTCAATCCATCATGCAAACCAGCCTCCCATCCATTGACTCTGTCTACACTTTCCACTGCCTCAGCAAAGCAGCCAGCATAACTAAGGACCCCACGCACCCCGACATTCTCTCTTCCACCTTCTTCCTTCAGGAAAAAGATACAAAAACATAGAAACATAGAAAAACTACAGCACAAACAGGCCCTTTGGCCTACAAGTTGTGCCGAACATATCCCTACCTACTAGGCTTACCTATAACCCTCTATCTTAAAGTCTAAGCTAACACACCAACCAACTCCAGTGCAGGCACTTCCCTGCTGCTGTCATACTTTTGAATGGACTTACCTTGCATTCAGTTGATCTTTCTCTACACCCTAACTATGACTGTAACACTACATTCTGCACTCTCTTCTTTCCTTTTCTATGACCGGTATGCTGTATCTGTGTAGCACGCAAGAAACAATACTTTTCACTATATGTTACTACATGTGATAAATCAAATAATAAATCAAAATCAAATCATCCCAGAGATTTGGACGTATAATTCAGGCTGATATACACTGGGGGAAGTGCTAAAGATTTGAGGCTCTGTTTTGGGATGAGACATTAAACCTGTCTGCCATTCCCAGTTTCCTGGGTCAGTTCTTACATCTCAGCTGACAGCGTCAAAACAGATCATCTGATCATTATCACCTTGCTGTTTGTGGGAGCTTGCTGTGCAGAAATTGACTGCCATGTTTCCATCACTTGAGAAAAAGTCCATTGGTTAAAGCGATTAAGAAAGACTGAACGAGTTGGGTTCTTTTGGATTCGGAGATAATATGATATGGGTAGTTTAAATTGTGAAGGGGCTTGATAGGCCTGGCATGGGGAGAATATTTACAAAACTAGATAAACAGCAGATAGTCACTAAAGAAACCCAATAAGCAACTCCAGAATAAGTAATTTAACCAGAGGATTGTGTGAATGCAGCTAGTGACCAAAGAAGTGGTTGAGAAGAATAGTGTGGAGATGCATTTAAGGGAAAGCTAGATAAAGACAAGGGAATATTGAGGGATATGCTGGTGGGGATGGTGAAGAAGAGTGGGATGGATGTTCATTGGCAGCAGCAGAGATCTGACGGGCTGAATGGCCTGTTTCTGTGCTGTAATCTTTGTGCTTTGGGACATACTGAGGTGCTATGCAGATAGATTTGTGTCTATCTTTGAAGACACAAATGTGAGGTTAGTTTTCCTTGTGGTGCTATGGGTGATGAGGAACTCTGACTCGCAAGCACCTGCAGAAAACTAGAGTAAAGCAAGGATATTGAGGCTGTGAATAAACTGCTACACAGGGATGTAGAGATGCTGGCATTGGACTGGAGTAAACTCCGTAAGAAGTCTCACAACACCAGGTTAAACTCACCTGACAAAGAGGCAGCAAACACTTCGAAAGCTAGTGGCGTTTACTACCAAATAAACCTGTTGGACTTTAACCTGGTGTTGTGAGACTTCTTACTGTGCTACATATGGATCCCCGACAAACATCCCTAATCCTCAGCAATTGATCAGTTGGATAATATTGTTTTAATGACGCTCTAATTCTCCTTATCAGCACTCTGTTAGTCAAACCACAACTCGCAACAAAGAAAAACAGCCTGATGTTAAAAGCAAACCATCAAGTCATTAACAGAGATGGATGGATTTGTCTCCTGTGTCAATTTGAACTCAGTGGCTCGTAGTCTCATCTCTCAGGACGATGGTGGGTTCATGACTCCTTCACACAGGCTTCAGCGTGACAGTGCTGAGGGTGAGCTGCATTGCCAGAGGTGCTCACTTTTGGGTAAGCTGCGAGGCCCCATTTGCCTTCTAAAGTGGATGTAAAAGTTGTCACTGCTACTAATCCCAAAAAGAATAGGGATAATATAAAATAAAGGGGGTGCAGGAGCATGTAAGTTATTGAAGGTGGCAGGACAGATTGAGAGCATACAGTATCCTGGCCGTTATTAACAGGTTATTCACAAAGACCCTGCCTTCTTATCCATGATCTTATTGAATGGCGGGGCAGGCTCGAAGGGCTAGATGGCCTACTCCTGCTCCTATTTCTTATGTTCTTATGTTCTACACCTTGCCAGCCAACTTTAAAAGGAATGAATTTGGCTGCTTAAGAACAGCCAGTGTTTCCCATCGGCAGTCGCAATAAGTTGGGTCTGTGAGCATCAGTTTTTCACTGCCAGAGGCTGTAGAGTGGAAAGGGTTAACATCATGATGCTGATATAGCGATGAAGTGACACGATTAGATACCAGAGGTCTGGGGGGAACAGAAGTTCCACCTCCATATAGAGTTCCCAATATGTATACAGTAGCTGCAAATAAGGAGTTACAGTATTAACAAACAACAGTCTCACGCAACTCACTTGGGAGAACAAACAATCCCCAAAGAATCACACCTAGACCCGCAATGCTTGGCAAAACATGGTAGCAGCAGATAGTGACTTGGAAAAAGACTCCAAGCAACAGATACAGACCTGGAAGTAATCGTTAGAAAGGACAAAAGGAGTTGATTCTAAATACACCAGAAAGTTGGGGCACTGCAGATGTAAGCTGAGACACAGACCAGAGTCCAGGCAGCAGTGAGCACGGATATAAAACATGAGCAACACCAATGAAGCAGCAGCAGGGCTTGATCCAAGCAGCAAATCCACATTGCCGCTCCCAGAACCATTCCAGAGTGCTGAAGGCTCGCAATAAGCTCAGCACTGGGACAATCAGAGACAGAGGTTTTCCAGATGTAGAATCCTTTGAGTGTGGAGGCCATTCAGCCCATCGAGTCTGGACCAACTCTCCAACAGAGCACCTTACCCATGCACACAGTGAGAAGGTGCAAACTCCTCATAGACAGTCACTCAAGGCTGGAATCGAACCTGAAACCCTGGCGCTGTGAGGCAGCAGTGCTAACCGTGCTAAAATGTCAAACAACAGCCCAATAACCAGTCTGATGGCCAGGCATAACTCGTTCTTATGTGTGTAGTCAACAACCAAGAGCAAAAAGAACCGCTATGATCTTCCATTACTCCATCAAGGCTGTGAGAGTGCCTGGGAGTGAATTTATTCGATTTTAAAGGCAAGATTATTGTCACTGATAACTACTCAAGGTGGATTGAAGTGAACAGATTGCATAGCATCATAGTGGAAGCAGTCATTCCATTATGGAAGAGAATAAGATTTGATTTGATTTGATTTATTATTGTCCCATATATTGGTATATGTATATAGGTATATACCAATATATGTGACAATAATACAATCAAGTATTGTTTCTTGAATGCTATACGGAGAGGGCATATCCTTCATAGACAAGGAAATGAGAGAGTGTAGAATGAAGTGTTACAGTCATAGGTAGTCACATGTAGATATGTAACACATGCAACATGTGGCATTGCAGACATTGTGGTTTCACACCATGGTCTGGAATTTGTTAATGAATTATTCCAAAATTCTGTGAAGGAATACAGATTCATTCACATAACCAGCTCACCCCGTTAGGTAAGAAGCAAAGTGTATGAACCAAGGAAGACTTGATGAATAAGACAGAAGAACTTAATTTAACTCCTCTGAGTTACCAAACCTCCGCAGAATCATCTGGGTTGTTGGGAAGGAGATCGAGAACACAACTTCCAGCTCAGCAATGGAAACTAAAACCCAACATTACCTCAAATGACGATGACAGGGCAAAACAGCGTGAGGAAGAACAAAGAAACAAACAGGCTACTAACTTTAGCTTCAGACACAGGGCATGGGACTTATACAAAGAACAACACAGCACGGGAAACAGGCCCTTCGGCCCAACGAGCCCGCGCCGCCGTCCCATGGTCAGTGACCTATTCATGATTTTAGTCTATGCCTAATGTGTGAGGATCAGGGAGGTCCAATATAAGGACAATTTGTTACCCAATCAATCAGCCTAAAAGCTGATCAGTGCTGAAGCCCAGGGAGAGAGTGTGGGTAAAAGACCAACAGTAAAAAGGCATGAGAACGGAAAGAGATCATACAGGATTGAGACAAACCAGTAAAATATAAGCAGTAACCACAGTGCCTCAATATTCTTCAAAGGAAAAGTAATAAAAACTTGCACTTACTACTCAGATCCCGCTGGGGTAAAAATAATAAACATAGAAACATAAAAACTCGAAGCACAAGTAGGCCATTTGGCCCTTCAAGTCTGCTCCACCATTCATTTTGATCATGGCTGATCATTGAATTCAATATCCTGATTCCCTCTTCCTCCCATATCCCTTGATCCCTTTAGCCCCAAGAGCAATACTTAATTTCTTCTTGAAATCAGACAACATTTGAAACACAAGGAAAAGCTAGACAGTCCCCAGGAGAAGAACATTCACACCAACAGTACGGAGAATACAGAATATTCTTAACCTCAGAAAAAGACCAGAACAAGATCAGGGAGATCCGTCAAAGAGACTAACCCTGTGGAGTCTGAGATTTTGGGAATGTCTATAATTGGGATAAAGATGTGGAGGGAGTTGTAGAAGAAGGGGCTAATATCAGAATCGCAGTTGACCAGTGGTTAGCACTGCAGCCTCACAGTGCCAGGGACCTGGTTCAATTCTAGCCTGGGTGACTGTGTACAGTTTGCCCATTGAGCCTGCACCAATAATAAGGGGTGGCACGGTAGCACAGTGGTTAGCACTGCTGCTTCACAGCTCTAGGATGCTGGGTTCGATTCCTGGCTCCGGTCACTGTCCGTGTGGAGTTTGCACGTTCTCCTCGTGTCTGCGTGGGTTTTCTCCAGGTACTCCGGTTTCCTCCCGCAGTCCAAAGATGTGCGGGTTAGGTTGATTGGCCATGCTAAGAACTTGCCCCTTAGTATCCAGGGATGCGTAGGTTAGATATATAGGGGTATGGGGGTAGGGTCTGGGTGGGATTGTGTTCGGTGCAGACTCGATGGGCCAAAGGGCCTCTTTCTGCACTGTAGGGTTCAAGGATTCTATGATTTTGAATAACCCCACATAGTTACCCTGTTAATCCCCCTGGCGTAAAGGGGCAATTTATGGCCATCCACCTAACCCGCACATCTTTGGACCGAGAGCAAACAGAAGCACCAGAGAAATCCCACACAGACATGGGGAGAATGTGCAAACTCCACAAAGACAGTGACCCGAGGCCGGAATTGAACCCAAGTCTCTGGCACTGTGAAGCAGCAGTGCTAACCACTGTGCCACCGTGCCGCCCTATGTTTGCGTGGATTTCCTCTCACCGTTCAAAGCTGTGCAAAGTTAGGTTGATTGGCCACGCCAAATTGTCCCTCAGTGTTAGGTGGATTTGCAGAGTAAATGGGATTACAGGGATAGGGCCAGGTGGGACTGTTGCCGACTCAATGTTTAAAGTTTAAAGTTTATTTACTAGCCACAAGTAGGCTTACATTCACACTGCAATTAAGTTACTGTGAAAATCCCCTTGTGCCACACTCTGGTGCCTGTTCAGGCACACTGAGGGAGAATCTTTGGACTGTGGGAGGAAACCAGAGTACCCAAAGGAAACCCAGACAGACATGGGGAAAACATGCAAACTCTATACAGACAAACTCCACACAAGCCAAGAATTGAACCCTAGCACTGGTGTTGTGAGGCAGTAGTGCTAACCATGGTGTATGGTCTCCTTCTGCACTGTAGGGATTCTATAATGCTGAGAAAGTGATGGTGTAACATCATGTGACTGAGAAACTGAGACCTAAAAGGAGCAGAGGTTCCAACATTGTGAAGAGGTCCAAATATTATCTAATTGCTGTTAATAAAAAGTAATGGTAATAACATATTAGAGAATCTCTACATCTCTACAAGAGACCATTCAGCCCATCGAGTCTGCACCTTATCTGGGCCCTCCCTCCCGCCCTATCCGCATAACCATGGCCAATGCACCTAACCTGCACATCTTTGGAGTATGGGAGGAAACCGGAGCTCTGGCAGTCTTCATTTACCAATTTGGGTAAGATATAGATAGAGTCTCTGGAGTACAGGATTTCAAAGATAACAGAGTAGAAGAGCAATGAAAGTAAGATGTAGAATATTTTTTGGGTATCAAAAAAGATAAAGGCTTAATGGGAGACAATGGAGCAGTGGGATTAGTTTGGGATTGATAGAGATATGAAGACAGAGTGGTACAGTGATTAGTTTAGGATTGATACAGGGCTATGGGAAGAAAGTGGGGCAGCAGGTTTGTTTTGGGATTGATACAGAGCTATGGGGAGAATGGGCAGTGAGATTAGTTTGGGATTGATAGGGATGTGGTGAGAGAGTGGGACAATAAGGTTAATTTAAGATTGATATAGGGCTATGGGGAGAGAGTGGGGCAGTGGGATTAGTTTGGGATTGATACAGGGCTATGGGGAGAGAGTGGGGCAATGGGATTAGTTTGGGATTGATACAGGGCTATGGGGAAAGAGTGGGGCAGTGGGATTAGTTTGGGATTGATAGAGAGCGATGGAGTGAGAGTGGGGTAGTGGGATTAGTTTGGATTGGTACAGGGCTATGGGGAGAGAGTGGGGGAGTGGGATTAGTTTGGATTGATACAGGGATATGGGGAGAGAGTGGGCAGTGGGATTAGTTTGGGTTGATACAGGGATATGGGAGAGAGTGGGGCAGTGGGATTAGTTTGGGTTGATACAGGGATATGGGGAGAGAGTGGGGCAGTGGGATTAGTTTGGGTTGATACAGGGATATGGGGAGAGAGTGGGGCAGTGGGATTAGTTTGGATTGATACACGAATATGGGGAGAGAGTGGGGCAGTGGGATTAGTTTCGATTGATACAGGGATATGGGGAGAGAGTGGGGCAGTGGGATTAGTTTGGATTGATACAGGGATATGGGGAGAGAGTGGGGCAGTGGGATTAGTTTGGATTGATACACGAATATGGGGAGAGAGTGGGGCAGTGGGATTAGTTTGAGATTGATACAGGGTTATGGGGAGAGAGTGGGGCGGTTGGATTAGTTTGGATTGATACAGGGTTATGGGGAGAGAGTGGGGCAGTGGGATTAGTTTGGATTGATACAGGGATATGGGGAGAGAGTGGGGCAGTGGGATTAGTTTGGATTGATACAGGGATATGGGGAGAGAGTGGGGCAGTGAATTAATTTGTGATAGGAACCAACACGGTGATCATGGTCTGATTTGTTTCTTCTGGGTTTGAGTTTGTCGGCAAGTTGCTTTGAGACTCCATAAGGGATAATCTTTGTGACCCTGCCCCTGAACGGGGAGGACATGAAATTCCAGTTTGATGTTCCAGTCTCTCACTGACTGCGTGTTGAGAGTGGGATGGGGCAGCAATGGCTCATAAAAATTTAACTGTTAAATTTATAAATAACTCAAAGAATTTTTTTAGGTCCAGAGTAAGTAGGAATGGCCTTGATCAAAGAGGAAACTTCAGATAATGTAACCTTTGGCTCCTGCTCTCCTTAAAATTCAGATAAAGAGCTGGTCAAACAGACCCTTCATACTCGCTAATCAACCATGCATGCTGTATTAGGCCATCTTCACACCTATTCCAATGGGGATTCACACAATCATTCACAAATAACCTCATTCTCAGCTATCAGTTTGTACTTTAATCTGTATGAATGAGTTATCTCTTTTAAACAGTCAGTCAATTCCCTCAGAGAAACACCGAGAGTAGCTTTCATTCCCTGCTGCCCTCTGGCAGGCTCTGAATTAGAAATGGCTCCAACAGCCACTCCATCCACCTTGGTAGCACTAACAGGAAGACAGATTATTACTTGGTTGGGTGTAAATTGAGAGGCGGATACTCAGCAAAACTTTAGGGTCCCCATGCTTCAGTTTCTGGAAGTTAGTGGGCAGGTACAGCAGCCAGTAAAGAAGGCCAGTATGTTGGCCTTCATCGCAAGAGGATTTGAGTTTCAGGATGTTTTGCTACAGTTAGACAGGGTGTTGGTGAGGCCATACCTGGAGCATTGTGTCCAGTTTTGGTGTCTGTACCTAAGGAAGGATGTCCTTGCTATAGAGGGAGTACAGCGAAGGTTTACCAGGCTGATTCCTGTATCGGCAGGTCTGTCATATGAGGAGAGATTAAGTCGGTTAGGATTATATTAACTGGAGTTTAGAAGAATGAGAGTAAGTCTCATTAAATTCTAACAGGGTTAGACAGTGTAGATTCAGAAAGAATATTCCTCCTGGGGGAGATGAATCCAGAACTGGATAGCATAGTTTGAGGATAAGGGGTAAACCCTTTAGAACTGAGGTTTGAGAAAGCTGTTGGGGCTAAAGGGATCAAGGATATGGGGTGAATGGGGGGAATCAGGATATTGAATTTGATGATCAGCCATGATCAAAATGATTTGATCATGGATAGAGGATTGGCTGTCTAATAGGAGGCAGAGAATGGGGGTCAATGGGTGCTATTCGGATTGGCGGTTGGTGACTAGTGGAGTGCCCCAGGGGTCGGTGCTGGGGCCTCAGCTTTTTACCATTTATATAGATAATCTGGAAGAGGGAACAGAGTGTAGGGTGTCGAAATTTGTTGATGACACAAAGATAAGTGGAAAAGCAAATTGTGCGGAGGGTGTGGAAAGTCTGCAGAGGGATCTAGATAGGCTGAGCGAGTGGGCGAAGACCTGGCAGATGGAATACAATGTTGGCAAGTGTGAGGTTATCCACTTTGGCAGGAATAATAGTAGGAGGGACTATTATTTAAAGGGCGAAAAGCTACAGCATGCTACAGTGCAGAGGGACCTGGGGGTCCTTGTGCATGAACCCAGCCAACAGCTGCAGCAGGTGATCAGGAAGGCAAATGGGATGCTGGCCTTCATAGCGAGGGGGATTGAATATAAAAGTAGGGAGGTCTTGCTGCAACTGTATAGGGCACTGGTGAGGCCACAGCTGGAGTACTGTGTGCAGTTTTGGTCGCCGCACTTGCGCAAGGATATTTTGGCTTTGGAGGGAGTGCAGAGGAGGTTTACCGCTCAAAAAAGACAGTAGGACTAGGGGGCACAGCCTCAAGATAAAGGGGAGGCGGTTTAGAACAGAGTTGAGGAGGAACTTCTTCACGCAAAGGGTGGTGAATCTCTGGAATTCTCTGCCCGTTGAAGTGGTGGAGGCTGCCTCGCTAAGTATTTTTAAGAAGCGGGTTGATGGGTTTTTGATAAGAGAAGGGATTAAGGGTTATGGGGAGAGGGCGGGAAGGTGGAACTGAGCCACGACAGATCAGCCATGATCTTATTGAATGGCGGGGCAGGCTCGAAGGGCCAGATGGCCTACTCCTGCTCCTATTTCTTATGTTCTTATGTTCTTATGTTTACTAGGCTGATACCGGAGTTGAGGGGGTTGAACTATGAAGAGAGGCTGAATAGACTGGGCTTGTACTCGTTGGAGTTTCGAAGGATGAGGGGGGGGATCTTATTGAGACGTATAAGATGATGAAGGGGATGGTTAGGGTAGAGGTTGAGAGGTTCTTCCTGCTCAGAAAGGACAGCAGGGCTAGCGG
This sequence comes from Prionace glauca, assembly GCA_037974335.1. Lineage (NCBI taxonomy): Eukaryota > Metazoa > Chordata > Chondrichthyes > Carcharhiniformes > Carcharhinidae > Prionace > Prionace glauca. The sequence continues at coordinate 11,546,885 of CM075721.1, read as the reverse complement.
GCACAGCCTCAAGATAAAGGGGAGGCGGTTTAGAACAGAGTTGAGGAGGAACTTCTTCACTCAAAGGGTGGTGAATCTCTAGAATTCTCTGCCCGTTGAAGTGGTGGAGGCTGCCTCGCTAAATATATATAAGACACAGGGATAGATTTTTGGTAGGCAAGGGGATTAAGGGTTATGGGGAGAAAGCGGGAAAGTAGAACTGAGCCACTTCACTTCAGATCAGCCATGATCTTATTGAATGGCGGGGCAGGCTCGAAGGGCTAGATGGCCTACTCCTGCTCCTATTTCTTATGTTCTTATGATTTTGATTTGATTTATTATTGTCACATGTATTAACATAAGAACATAAGAACATAAGAAATAGGAGCAGGAGTAGGCCATCTGGCCCTTCGAGCCTGCCCTGCCATTCAATAAGATCATGGCTGATCTGTCGTGGCTCAGTTCCACCTTCCCGCCCTCTCCCCATAACCCTTAATCCCTTCTCTTATCAAAAACCCATCAACCCGCTTCTTAAAAATATTTAGCGAGGCAGCCTCCACCACTTCAACGGGCAGAGAATTCCAGAGATTCACCACCCTTTGAGTGAAGAAGTTCCTCCTCAACTCTGTTCTAAACCGCCTCCCCTTTATCTTGAGGCTGTGCCCCCTAGTCCTAACTGTCTTTTTTGAGCGGGAAGAGTCTCTCCACCTCTATCCTATCCATCCCATTCATCATCTTATACATCTCAATGAGATCTCCCCTCATTCTTCTAAACTCTAACGAGTACAAGCCTAGTTTATTCAGCCTCTCCTCATAGCTCAATCCCCTCAACTCCGGTATCAGCCTAGTAAACTTCCTCTGCACTCCCTCCAGGGCCAAAATATCCTTGCGCAGGTGCGGCACCCAAAACTGCACATAGTACTCCAGAAAAGTATTGATTCTTGCGTGCCATACAGACAAAACATACCATTCATAGAGAAGGAAACAAGAGAGTGCAGAATGTAGTGTTACAGTCTTAGCTAGGGTGGAAAGATCAACTTCATGCAAGGTAAGTCCATTCAAAAATCTGACAGCAGCAGGGAAGAAGCTGTTCTTGAGTCGGTTGGTACGTGACCTCAGACTTTTGTATCTTTTTCCCGAAGGAAGAAGGTGGAAGAGAGAATGTCCAGGGTCCGTGGGTTCTTAGTTATGCTGGATGCTCTGCCAAGTCAGTGGGAAATGTAGACAGAATCAATGGATGGGAGGTTGGTTTGTGTGATGGACTGGGCTACATTCATGACGTTTTGTAGTTTCCTGCGGTCTTGGGCAGAGCAGGAGCCCAGACCAAGCTGTGATGAAGCCAGAAAGAATGCTTTGTATGGCGCATCTGTAAAAGTTGATGAGAGTTGTTGGTGAGAATGAATGTTGTTGAGAATGAATGCGAGAACAGGCTTGAAGGGCCAAATGGCCTACTCCTGCTTCTAGTTTCTGTGTTTCTAAAAGATCATAGTTAAAGAAAGTTTTTAGGGGCAGCATGGTGGCACACTGGTTAGCACTGCTGCCTTGCAGGGCTAGGGTCCCAAGCTTGATTCCAGCCTTGGTGACTGTCGGTGTGGAGCATGCATGTTCTCCCAGTGTCTGCATGGGCTTCGTCCAAATGCTCTGGTTTCCTCCCACAGCCCAACGATATGCAGGTTAGGTGGCTTGGCCATGTTAAATTGTCCTTTGGTGTCCCAAGATGAGTAGGTAGGGGGAATTAAAGTGGTAAATACATGGAGTTATGGGGATCAGGTTGGGGTGGGGGAGTGGGGGGGTGGTGGTGGGTGTGTGGGAGGGATGCTCTATCAGAGTGTAGATGCAGACCTGATGGGCCAAATGACTTGTTTCAGCACTGTAGGGATTCTATCCTATAAAGTCATAACAAACTCACCACCAGTAAGACAAGCTGTAAACATGGAGAGTCAGTATTCGAGAGGGGACTCATTAACTTGCTAAGCAGGTAAATGCCAGGAAGTCCAGTGAATTATAAACAGGGAGAGAGAGATAGTTAGCAGTAATTATTTTGAACATGGAGTGAGAGGGGCCAGTTCAATATCTGCTACCACTGCCTTTTAATTTCCCTTGGTGTGGATCACTTACCGGAAGGCCTCCCAACACATGTTTGCTGTGTTTAACCCTGTCAGGTGGAGGTATACGATCTCACAGTCATTCGTTTGAAAGAGCTGGTCTGTCCAAATCCTGTCCCTTCCTACTAAAAGCAGACGATTGTACTTGCCGCTGCATTTTGACAAAGATTAACATCAAAAAATCAAAGGTCTGAGGAGATTTGGGATGTTTTCAGATGATAAAACATGCTATGCAAATGAACAATTATTGTTTCATTGAAACTAAACCTTTTCCTGTGGTGAACAACATACTCAAATCAACTCCTTGAGAAATTTGCACAAGTCAGAGTTCACTCATTCAAAGTGTTGCTTTACTCTCAGTATGTGCAGCAACAGATGTTAACCACAACTCAGGAGATCACCAAAATAAATAAGCCCATCTTAGCTCTCCCAGGCATCGAGAGGCAACAGTTAAGCTTTCATTTTAGCTTTTGTGAGTGTCATCAACTAAAAAGAGGAAGGTCATAGCAGTTTAGAAAGTTATTTCAATATTCAACTAGTTTCTGTGCTGCAAACATGATTGTCCCATCAAACACTCCCAGAACAGTTACAATACAGGGTTACATACAGAATAAATCTCTCTCTACACTGTCCCCCCATCAAACACTCCCAGGACAGGTACAGCAAGGGGTTAGATACAGAGTAAAGCTCCCTCTACACTGTCCCCATCAAACACTCCCAGGACAGGTACAGCACGGGGTTAGATACAGAGTAAAGCTCCCTCGACACTGTCCCCATCAAACACTCCCAGGACAGGTACAGCACGGGATTAGATACAGAGTAAAGCTCCCTCTACACTGTCCCCCATCAAACACTCCCAGGACAGATACAGCACGGGGTTAGATACAGAGTAAAGCTCCCTCTACACTGTCTCCCATCAAACACTCCCAGGACAGGTACAGCACGGGCTTAGATACAGAGTAAAACTCCCTCTACATCGTCCCCATCAAACACTCCCAGGACAGGTACAGCACGGGGTTAGATACAGAGTAAAGCTCCCTCTACACTGTCCCCCATCAAACACTCCCAGGACAGGTACAGCACGGGATTAGATACAGAGTAAAGCTCCCTCTACACTGTCCCCATCAAACACTCCCAGGACAGGTACAGCACGGGGTTAGATACAGAGTAAAGCTCCCTCTACACTGTCCCCCATCAAACACTCCCAGGACAGGTACAGCACAGGGTTAGATACAGAGTAAAGCTCCCTCTACACTGTCCCCATCAAACACTCCCAGGACAGGTACAGCACGGGGTTAGATACAGAGTAAAGCTCCCTCTACACTGTCCCATCAAACACCCCAAGGACTGGCACAGCACGGGGTTAGATATAGAGTCTCTACACTATCCCCATCAAACAATCTCAGAACAGGTAAAGCACGGTGTTAGAGTCATAGAGTTATTGAGGTTTACAGCATGGAAACAGGCCCTTCAGCCCAACTTGTCCATGCTGCCTTTTTTTTCAAAACCCCTTATCTAATCCCAATTGCTTGTATTTGGCCCATATCCCTCCATACCCATTGTACCCATGTAACTACCTAAATGCTTTTTAAAAAACAAAATTGTTCCTTCCTCTCCTATTACCTCTGGCAGCTTGTTCCAGACACTCACCACCCTCTGTGTAAAAAAATTGATCCTCTGGACACTTTTGTATCTCTCTCCTCTCACCTTAAACCTATGCCTTCTAATTTTAGACTCCCCGACCTTTGGGAAAAATATATTGACTCTCTACCTTGTCTATGCCCCTCATTACTTTATAGACTTCTTTCAGGTCACCCCTCAGCCTCCTATGCTGCAGAGGAAAAAGTCCTGGTCTATTCAGCCTTTCCTTATAACTCAATCCATCAAGACCCAGTAGCATCCTAATAAATCTTTTCTGCACTCTTTCTAGTTTAATAATATCCTGTTTATAATGGGGTGACCAGAATTACACACAGTATTCCAAGTGTAGCCTGACCAATGTCTTGTACAATTTCAACAAGACGTCCCAACTCCTGTATTCAATGTTCTGACCAATGAAACCAAGCATGCTGAATGCCTTCTTTATCACTCTGTCCACCTGTGACTCCACTTTCAAGGAGCTATGAACCTGTACCCCTAGATCTCTGTTCCGTAACCCTCCTCAACACCCTAACATTAACTGAGTAAGCCCTGCCCTGGTTCGATCTACCAAAATACATCACTTCGCATTTGTCTAAATAAAACTCCATCTGTCATTCGTCAGACCACTGGCCCAATTGATCAAGATCCTGTTGCAATTAGAGATAACTCTCTTCGCTGTCCACTATGCCACCAATCTTGGTGCCATCTGCAAACTTACTAACCATGCCCCCTATATTCTCATCCAAATCATTAATATAAATGACAAATAACAGTGGATCCAGCACTAATCCCTGAGGCACACCACTGGTCACAAGCCTCCAGTTTGAAAAACAACTCTCTACAACCACTCTGGCTTCTGTCAAGAAGCCAATTTTGTATCCATTTTGTATCCATACCTTATCCTGGATTCCATTAGATTTAACTTTATACAATATGCGGTACTTGTCAAAGGCCTTGCTAAAGTCCATGTAGACAACATCAACTGCACTGCCTTCATCCACCTTCTTGGTGACCCCTTTAAAAAAACTCAGTTAAATTTGTGAGACATGATTTTCCACTCACAAAGCCATACTGATTGTCCCTAATCAGTCCTTGCGTCTCTAAATGCCTGTAGATCCTGTCTCTCAAAATTCTTCCAACAATTTACCCACCACAAATGTGAGGCTCACTGGCCTGTAATTCCCAGGCTTTTCCCTGCAGCCCTTATTAAACAAGGTACAACATTTGCCACTCTCCAATCTTCAGGCACCTTACCCGTGACTACTGATGATTCAAATATCTCTGCGGGGGGACCCGCAATTTCCTCCCTAGCCTCCCACAACGTCCTGGGACATACTTTATCTGGTCCCAGGAATTTATCTACCTTGATGCGCTTTAAGACTTCTAGCACCTCCTTGTCTGCGATACGTACACTCCTCAAGACATCACTATATATTTCCTCAAGTTCTCTAACATCCATGCATTTCTCAATAGTAAATACTGATGAGAGATATTCATTTAGGATCTCACCCATCACTTGTGGATCCACACACAGATGTCCTTGTTAATCCTCAAGAGGCCTTGCTCTCTCGTTGTTACTCTTTTGCCCTTTATGTATTTGTGGAAGCTTTTTGGATTCTCCTTTGCCTTATCTGCCAAAACAATTTCATGTCCCCTTTTTGCCCTCCTAATTTTTCTCTTAATTCTACTCTTACTCCCCCTATACTCTTCAAGAGATTCACTTGATCCCAGCTGCCTCTACATGTCATGTGCTTCTTTCTTTTTCTTAACCAGGGCCTCAATATCCCAAGTCATCCAGGGTTCCCGACTTCTGCCAGCCTTGCCCTTCACTCTAAGAGGAATGTGTTTACCCTGAACCCTGGTTAACATACCTTTGAAAGCCTGTCACTTACCAGATGTCCCTTGGCCTTTCCACGGACTCCCCCAATTAAGTTTTGAAAGTTACTGCCTGATACCATCAAAATTGGCCTTGCCCCTTTTTAGAATTTTAACTTTTGGGACAGACCTATCATTCTCCATAGCTATCTTAAAACTGATAGAATTATGGTCATTGGTCCCAAAGTGATCCCTCACTAACACTTCTGTCACCTGCCCTTCCTTATTTCCCAAGAGGAGGTCAAGTTTTGCCCCCTCTCTAGTCGGGCCACCCACATACTGAATGAGAAATTTTCCTGAATACACTCAACAAATTTCTGTCCATCCAACCCTCGAATACCATGGCTATCCCATGTTGGGAAAGTTAAAATCTCTGACTATTACCATCGTATTTTCCTTGGAACTATCAGTAATCTCCTTACATATTTGCTCTTCAATTTCCTGTCGGCTATTTGGGGGCTTATTGTACAATCCTATGAAAGTGATTTCCCCCTTCTTATTTCTCAGTTCTACCCATATAGACTAAGTGGCCGAACCCTTGATATATCCCCTCTCAGTACAGCTGTGATGCTTTCCTAATCAAAAGTGCAATTCCCCCTCCTCTCTTACCTCCTGTTCTATCTTTCCTACAGCATCGGTACCCTGGAACATTAAGCTGCCAGTCCTGTCCTGTTAGATACAAAGTAAAGCTCCCTCTACACTGTCCCATCAAACACAGCGAGAAGTCTCACAACACCAGGTTAAAATCCAATGAGTTTATTTGATAGTAAACCCACTAGCTTTCGAGGTCTGCCCCTTCATCTCCACTCACCTGACAAAGGGGCAGACTCTGAAAGCTAGTGGGTTTACTATCAAATTAACTTGTTAGATTTTAACCTGGTGTTGTGAGACTACTTACTGTGTTTACCCCAGTCCAACACCAGCATCTCCACATCATGACCATCAAACACTCCCAGGACATGTTCAGCAATGGGGTTAGACACAGAATAAAGCTTCCTCTACACTGTCCCCATCAAACACTCCCAAGACAGGTACAGCACGGGGTTAGATACAGAGTAAAGCTCCCTCTACACTGTCCCCATCAAACACTCCCAGGACAGGTATAGTACGGGGTTAGATACAGAGTAAAGCACTGTCCCCCATCAAACACTCCCAGGACAAGTACAGCACGGGATCAGATACAGAGTAAAGCTCCCTCTACACTGTCCCCATCAAACACTCCCAGGACAGATACAGCACGGGTTAGATACAGAGTAAAGTTCCCTCTGCACTGTCCCCCATCAAACACTCCTAGGACAGGTACAGCACGGGGTTAGATACAGAGTATAGTTCCCTCTGCACTGTCCCCCATCAAACACTCCCAGGACAGGTACAGCATGGGGTTAGATACAGAGTAAAGCTCCCTCTACACTGTCCCCATCAAACACTCCCAGGACAGGTACAGCACGGGGTTAAATACAGAGTAAAGTTCCCTCTGCACTGTCCCCCATCAAACACTCCCAGGACAGGTACAGCACGGGGTTAGATACAGAGTAAAGTTCCCTCTGCACTGTCCCCCATCAAACACTCCCAGGACAGGTACAGCACGGGGGTTAGATACAGAGTAAAGCTCCCTCTACACAGTCCCCATCAAACACTCCCAGGACAGGTACAGCACGGGGGTTAGATACAGAGTAAAGCTCCCTCTACACAGTCCCCATCAAACACTCCCAGGACAGGTACAGCACGGGGTTAGATACAGAGTAAAGCTCCCTCTACACAGTCCCCATCAAACACTCCCAGGACAGGTACAGCACGGGGTTAGATACAGAGTAAAGCTCCCTCTACACAGTCCCCATCAAACACTCCCAGGACAGGTACAGCACGGGGGTTAGATACAGAGTAAAGCTCCCTCTACACTGTCCCCATCAGTGTCAGGGTCGAGGTGCTGCATTTGGCCTCTGAGGATATCAGTGAACTGAAGCTAGCATTTTCGATCACACTTCAGTGGCAGCAGATTTTTAGGGATTGATTTGGTGATGGTGATTTGATGATTTTGTTTGAATGATAAACTACTTGCAGTTGTAAAATTTGCCCAGGTGTGTGTGTATTGCTGCCAATGTGATCTTTATTGCCCATCCCCAGACAACCAAAGTGCATGCCAAGCCTCAAGCATATTGATGTGGAAATGTCGTCGTAGATAATCCAGTGTGGGTAAAGACAGTTAGTTGGTTTCCCTCCCCTGAATGACATTGGTGAAGCCATTGTGTTTTTGCAGCAACCTCGTCACACTTCCTGACGCCAGCTCATAAATGTGTGAGTGGAAATCATTATCACACCAGTCTGCGGTGGGATATGAATTTACGGTCTCTGGGCTTTGTTGCTGGTTGCCTTTACACACAGGCTGCCCCTACCAGCAGATTCTGACACTCACTCTCTCTGCCCACACACACAAAACAGAACTAGTGGGTAGAAGCGTGAGGAGAGCTTGCGGAACCAAACTTTGGCAAGTTGGTCAACACCTCTAGACGTATTGAGAGAATTGGCCACAAGTCAAACAGTTAACATTTCCTTCAGTAAATAGCAAACAACAGATTAATGTTGAGGCAGCTCCATCAACAGTTTCATTCGTCTTAATCCACTTGGTTATTGACGTTGTCCACGTAGGCTTGATTAGTTTATGAGTAACAGACACTTGTTCCCCCACCCCTCTTTCATTAATCATTAGCTTATTCTTCCTGCTCACCGTGGGGCCTTTATGTGCCTGATTCAAACAAGAGCCCAATCATTGCCCGACTGAGATCTAATAGCTCATCAAATGGCTGATTGATTGAGCTTTTGTGACTCTTTTTAAGGCAACACCAAACTACCCTGTTCACCCCTTCACATTTTAATGTTTGCACAAGCAAGCAATCAACCTCAGCAAATTGCGCTGTAACTAAACATTCCACACAGAGAATAGCTTCATTAGAGTTTTGTTTTGCTGTTGGGCTATCGGAGTGTGAAGAGGGGAGGGACAACGCTCTTCATTCACAGGTCTATGATGACCATTCGCAGTGGATAGTTCTAGAGGCGCATGCTCTCACCCATCCACTGCTGCTGAAACCCTCAGCCATGCCTTTGTTACCTCTCTGTTTGGCTGGTCCACGCACTCTCCTAACCACTGTGAGCCCCCCATTAACCTGAATTCACTCAAACTCTCTGCTGGAACTCTGAATCACACCAAGTCTCATTAACCATCTATTGTCTAAATACAACAGCATGTCTGGAATAGAGTAAGCCATTCGGCTCATTGTGTCTATCAGCTGTGAATGAGTTGCCCAGTCTAATCTCACTTTGCAACTCTTGGCTTAGTACTCTTGGCTTAGTGTGGTAGGTAAAATGTTAGAATCTGTCATTAAGGAGGAAATTGCAAGGCATCTTGAAGGGAATTGCTTGATAGAGCAGACGCAGCACGGTTTCATTAAAGGGAAGTCGTGTCTGACAAATTTACTGGAGTTCTATGAGGATGTGTCTAGGGCGGTGGATAGAGGAGAGCCAGTGGATGTGGTCTTTCTAGATTTTCAGAAGGCGTTTGACAAAGTACCTCATAAGAGGTTATTGCAGAAGGTCGAGGGACATGGACAACAAACAAAGAACAAAGAACAAAGAACAAAACAGCACAGGAAACAGGCCCTTCGGCCCAACGAGCCCGCGCCGCCGTCCCATGGTCAGTGACCTATTCATGACTCTAGTCTATGCCTAATGTGTGAGGATCAGGGAGGTCCAATATAGGGACAATTTGTTACCCAATGGAGTTGGGGGTAGGGTGTTAGCGTGGATAGAGGATTGGTTGTCAAATAGGAGGCAGAGAGTGGGGGTCAACGGGTGCTATTCGGATTGGCGGATGGTGACTAGTGGAGTGCCCCAGGGGTCGGTGCTGGGGCCTCAGCTTTTTACCATTTATATAGATGATCTGGAGGAGGGAACCGAGTGTAGGGTGTCGAAATTTGCTGATGACACCAAGATTGGGGGAACAGCAAATTGTGCGGAGGGTGTGGAGAGTCTGCAGAAGGATCTAGATAGGCTGGGCCAATGGGCCAGGAAATGGCAAATGGAATTTAATGTTGGCAAGTGTGAGGTGGTCCACTTTGGTAGGAATAATGGTAAGAAGGACTATTACTTACGGGGCGAAAAACTGCAGCAGGCGACAGTGCAGAGGGACCTCGGGGTCCTTGTGCATGAGTCGCAAAAACCCAGCTTGCAGGTGCAGCAGGTGGTCAGTAAGGCGAATGGGATGCTGGCATTCATAGCGAGGGGGATTGAATATAAAAGTAGGGAGGTCTTGCTGCAGCTGTATAGGGCATTGGTGAGGCCACAGCTGGAGTACTGTGTGCAATTTTGGGCGCCGCACCTGCACAAAGATATTTTGGCCTTGGAGGGAGTGCAGAGGAGGTTTACTAGGCTGATACCGGAGTTGAGGGGGTTGAGCTATGAGGAGAGGCTGAATAAACTGGGCTTGTACTCGTTAGAGTTTAGAAGAATGAGGGGAGATCTCATTGAGACGTATAAAATGATGAATGGGATGGATAGGATAGAGGTGGACAGACTCTTCCCGCTCAAAAAAGACAGTAGGATTAGGGGGCACAGCCTCAAGATAAAAGGGGGTGGTTTAGAACGGAGTTGAGGAGGAACTTCTTCACTCAAAGGGTGGTGAATCTCTGCCCATTGAAGTGGTGGAGGCTGCCTCGCTAGATATTTTTAAGATGCGGGTTGATGGGTTTTTGATAAGAGAGGGGATTAAGGGTTATGGGGAGAGGGCGGGAAAGTGGAACTGAGCCACGACAGATCAGCCATGATCTTATTGAATGGCGGGGCAGGCTCGAAGGGCCAGATGGCCTACTCCTGCTCCTATTTCTTATGTTCTTATGTACACTTGAAGTGCAATTTTTTTTAAGTGCAGATAGGGTTTCTGCATCTAACACCCTTTCAGGCAGTGATCGCCATCTGGGTGAAAGATCCTCAGATCTACTCCAACATTTAAGTAAGTAATCTGTTGCCCTACACGCTGACCAAAAATGGCTCCTGAAGTTTTGATTTAAGCTCTGCTTGAGTAGTGTAGTTATTCCATACTAAAATCTGTCCCAGTATATCCTTTCTCAAATAAGGAGACCAAAACTGTACTCAGTACTCCCGGTACCTTATACAGCTGCAACATAACCTCGCTGTTTTTAAACTCCATCCCTCTAGCAATGAAGGACAAAATTCCATTTGCCTTCTTAATTACCCACTGTACCTGCAAACCAACTCCCTGAGATTCCTGCACAAGGACATTCAGGTGTCTCTGCACAGCAGTATGCTGCAATATTTTACCATTTAAATAATAGCCCATGTTAGATTCTAGAGGTAGTGCTAACTAAATCATTTGAGATGTTAGCCCTGATAATTAAAACTTGATGGACTTGATGGTTTGAGTTACAAAGAGAGGCTGGATAGACTGGGATCTTTCCTCCCGGAGTGTAGGAGATTGAGGGGTGATCGTGCAGAGGTTTATAAAATAATGAGGGGCATAGATCAGCTAAGACAGTCAATATCTTTTCCCAAAGGTGGTGCACGAAGGCTGTGTTGAACCTAGTCAGGAGGAAAAGGAAGGTATACAAAAGGTTCAGGGAACTAGGAGAGGTTAAGGATCTTGAAGAATATAAGGACTGTAGAAAGGAGGTTAAAAGGGAAATTAGGAGAGCCAGAAGGGGTCATGAGAAGACCTTGGCGGGTAAGATTAAAGAAAATCCCAAGGCCTTCTATAAGTATGTGAAAGGTAAAAGGGTGAGAAGGGAAAGGATAGGACCTATAAAAGATGAAGGGGGAAAGGTCTGTGTAGAACCAGAAGAAATGGCGGAGGTGCTTAATGAGTACTTTGCATCAGTATTCACAGTGGAAGCTGATTTGGGAGATCTTGCTATGGATTTGCAGCAGGTGGAAAAGATTGAGTACGTGGACATTAAAGAGGAGGATGTGTTAGAACTTTTGAATTCTATCAAGGTAGATAAGTCGCCGGGACCAGATGGGATGTACCCCAGGATACTGTGGGAGGCCAGGGAAGTGATTGCAGAGCCCTTGGCGATGATCTTTGCGTCGTCAATGGAGACGGGAGAGGTTCCAAAGATTGGAGGATTGCGGATGTAGTCCCTATTTTCAAGAAAGGGAACAGAGATAGCCCGGGAAATTACCGCCCGGTGAGTCTGACCTCAGTGGTTGGTAAGCTGATGGAGAGGCTTCTGAGGGACAAGATTTACGACCATTTGGAGAGGTTTGACATGATCAGGAATAGTCAGCATGGATTTGTCAAGGGCAGGTCGTGCCTTACGAGCCTAGTTGAGTTCTTCGATAATGTGACTGAACACATTGACGAAGGAAGTGCCGTGGACGTAGTGTACATGGACTTCAGCAAGGCTTTTGATAAGGTCCCCCATGCAAGACTTCTTGAGAAGGTGAGAGGGCATGGGATCCAAGGGCCTTTGGCCTTGTGGATCCAGAACTGGCTTGCCTGCAGAAGGCAGAGAGTGGTTGTGGATGGGTCTTTTTCGGAATGGAGGTCAGTCACCAGTGGGGTGCCCCAGGGATCTGTTCTGGGACCCTTGTTGTTTGTCATTTTCATAAATGACCTGGATGAGGAAGTGGAGGGATGGGTTAGCAAGTTCGCTGATGACACGAAGGTCGGCGGTGTTGTGGATGGTCTGGAAGGATGTCAAAAGTTGCAGCAGGACATAGATAGGATGCAGGAATGGGCGGAGAAGTGGCAGATGGACTTCAACGCGGATAAATGTGTAGTAGTCCATTTCGGCAGAACCAACGGGATGAACGAGTACACTATTAAGGGCAGGGGTCTTAGTAGCGTTGAAGAGCAGAAGGATCTCGGGGTCCGCGTTCACAGGACTCTTAAATCGGCCTCGCAGGTGGAGGAGGTGGTCAAGAAGGCGTATGGTGTACTGGCCTTCATTAATCGAGGGATTGAGTTTAGGAGTCGGGAGGTAATGCTGCAACTTTACAGGACCCTCGTCAGGCCTCATTTGGAGTACTGTGCGCAGTTCTGGTCGCCTCACTATAGGAAAGACTTAGAAGCTATTGAAAGGGTGCAGAGGAGATTTACAAGGATGTTGCCTGGACTGGAAGGCATGCCTTATGAAGATAGGTTGAGGGAGCTGGGACTCTTTTCCCTGGAGAGGCGAAGGTTGAGAGGCGACCTGATAGAAGTTTATAAAATGTTGAGAGGAATAGATAGGGTGGACTCTCAGAGGCTATTTCCCCGGGTTGAAATGGTCGCTACGAGAGGACACAGATTTAAGGTGCGGGGAGGGAAGTACAGAGGTGATGTTAGGGGTAAGTTTTTCACTCAGAGGGTAGTGAGTGATTGGAATCGGCTGCCGTCGTCGGTGGTGGAGGTGAACTCGCTGGGGTCTTTTAAAAGACTTCTGGATGAGTATATGGGGTTTAATGGGATTGGGGGTTATAGATAGGTCTATAGATTGGTGGGGTTGATGCGATCGGCGCAACTCGAGGGCCGAAGGGCCTGTTTGTGCTGTAATGTTCTATGTTCTATGTTCTATGTAGGGGAGTCTAAAACTAGAGGGCATAGGTTTAAGGTGAGAGGGGAGAGATAGAAAAGGGTCCAGAGAGGCAATTTTTTCACACTGAGGGTGGTGAGTGTCTGGAACAAGCTGCCAGAGGTAATAGTAGAGGCGGGTATAATTTTGTCTTTTAAAAAGCATTTGGATAATTACGTGGGTAAGATAGGTATCGAGGGTTATGGACCAAATGCAGGCATTTGGGACTAGCTTAGTGGTTTAAAAAAAAGGAATGGCATGGACAAGTTGGGCCGAAGGGCCTGCTTCCATGCTTTAAACCTTGATGACTCTATACAAATGGAAATGGATTTTGAAGATTTGAAAGAGATGGGACTGTGACTATTTCCTTTGATAGTTTATTCATTGTGGGATTGTCTTTGGGAAGAATGACTGTTGATGCACTACCTTGCAAACAAAGGCTTTCTGCAGTGTGAGTGATGGCTATCTCATGACTTGTCATTGCTGGAGAATACCCAATACTTGTTTCTGTCCATTCCATATGTTATAAAACACCATCAGTTTCCTTTTCTCTCCCCTTTGTCAGGGTAATTCCTATTCCAAATCTTTAATCAGACGTGTAACACTGGTCTTTCCCATGCTGATTTGTGTCTTTACATTGCTTCAGACTTACTTACATCTCTTGCCTTGTGAGGATCCCACGCACAACTTACATGCTACAGGATTGGAGGAACAAATGTTTGCAGAGCGATAACACTTGATAGTTTTGTTGCAATTCCAAAGATTCCTCCTCAGAAATCCAAGCACCTTGTTTGTTTTGGATGTTATCTGCTGAATGTGGAATCCCCATGAAGATTGTTTTTAAGATGAACTCTGAGGTATTTTGGGTATGTAGCTATCGGAGAATTTGATTCCAGAGCTTTAAACTATAAGCTCATAAGATATAGGACCAGAATTAGGCCATTCGGCCCACTGACTCCACTTCGCCATTTGATCATGGCTCGTATGCTCCTCATCCCCATTTTCCTACCTTCTCCCCATAACTCTTCAACCCATTACCAATTAAAAATCTAACTCCTCCTTAAATCCATCACACTTCAAATTCCACAGATGCATAACCTTTTGCGAGAAGAAGTTTCTCCTCAACTCTTTTAAATTTGCTACCCCTTATCCTAAGGCCTCTTGTCCTAGAATGCCACACAAGAAGAAGCAACTGCTCCATGTCTACTTTATCCATATCTTTTATCATCTTGAATACCCCAATTTGATTTTCCCTCGTTCTTTTCAGAGAGTATCACCTAAACTGTTCAATCTCTCTTCATACCGTAAAGCCCTCACCTCTGGAATTAATCCAGTGAACCTCCTCTGAACTGCCTCCAATGCCACTACATCTTTCCTCAAATAAGGGGACCAAAGCTGTGCACAGACTCTTCAGCCCAACCTGTCCTTGCTACCCTTTTTTTTAAACCCTTAAGCTAACCCTAAATGCCTGCAAATGGCCCATATCCATCTTACCCATCTGCTTATAACTCAAACCATCAAAGCCCAGTAGCATCCTACTAAATCTTTTCTGCATTCTTTCTAGTTTAATAATATCCTTTCTATAATAGGGTGACCAGAATTGCACACCAAGTGTGGCCTTACCAATGTCTTGTACAACTTCAACAAGACGTCCCAACTCCTGTATTCAATGTTCTAACCAATGAAACCAAGCAGAACTCTGTCCACCTGTGACTCCACTTTCAAAAAGCTATGAGAATGTACCCCTAGATCTCTTTGTTCTGTAACTCTCCCCGATGTCCAACCATTAAGAACATAAGAACATAAGAAATAGGAGCAGGAGTAGGCCATCTCGCCCTTCGAGCCTGCCCCGCCATTCAATAAGATCATGGCTGATCTGAAGTGGATCAGTTACACTTTCCTGCTTTTTCCCCATAACCCTTAATTCCCCTGTCTGTCAAAAACCTATCTACCTGTGACTTAAATATATTTAGTGAGGCAGCCTCCACCACTTCAACGGGCAGAGAATTCCAGAGATTCACCACCCTTTGAGTGAAGAAGTTTCTCCTCAACTCCGTTCTAAACTGCACCCCCCCTTATCTTGAGGCTGTGCCCTCGAGTCCTGCTGTCCTTTCTAAGCGGGAAGAATCTCTCTACCTCTACCCACCCTTTCATCATCTTATACGTCTTTAGAAGATCCCCCCTCATCCTTCTAAACTCCAACGAGTACAGACCCAGTCTATTTAGTCTCTCTTCATAGTCCAACCCCCTCATCACCGGTATCAGCCTAGTGAACCTCCTCTGCACTCCCTCCAAGGCCAATATATCCTTTCGCAACTACGGTGACCAAAACTGCACACAGTACTCCAGCTGTGGCCTCACCAATGCCCTATACAGCTGCAGCAAGACCTCCCTGCTTTTATATTCTATCCCCCTCACTATGAAGGCCAGCATCCCATTCGCCTTCTTGATCACCTGCTGCACCTGCAGACTGGGTTTTCGCGACTCATGCACAAGGACCCCCAGGTCCCTCTGCACCGTAGCATGCTGCAGCTTTTCGCCTTTTAAATAATAATCCCTCCTACTATTATTTCTGCCAAAGTGGATAACCTCACACTTGCCAACATTATACTCCATCTGCCAGGTCCTTGCCCACTCGCTTAGCCTATCCAGATCCCTCTGCAGACTTTCCACACCCAACACACAATTTGTTTTACCACACATCTTTGTGTCATCAGCAAATTTCGTCACCCTCACTCAGCCCCCTCCTCCAGATCATCTATATAAATGGTAAATAGCTGAGGTCCCAGCACCGACCCCTGGGGCACTCCACTAGTCACCATCCGCCAATCAGAATAGCACCCATTGACCCCCACTCTCTGCCTCCTATTTGACAACCAATCCTCTATCCATGCTAACACCTTACCCCCAACTCCATGCACCTTAACCTTCTGTAGCAACCTTTTATGACGCACCTTATCAAACGCCTTTTGAAAATCTAAAAACAACACATCCACCGGTTCCCCTCTGTCTACCACACTAGTCACATCCTCATAGAAATCCAATAAATTTGTCAAACACGACATCTCCTTAACGAATCCGTGCTGTGTCTGCTCTATCAAACCATTCCTTTCTAGGTGCCTCGCTATTTCTTCTTTGATGACGGATTCAAGCATTTTTCCTACTACAGACGTTAAACTAACCGGCCTATAATTCCCTGCCTTTTGTTTCTACCTTTTTTAAACAGCGGCGTAACATTAGCCATTTTCCAATCTTCCGGCACTTCCCCGGAATCCAGCGAATTTTGGTAAATAATTACTAAGGCATCCATTATCATCTCTGCCATTTCCTTCAGAACTCTGGGATGCATTCCATCCGGTCCTGGGGACTTGTCCACCTGCAGTCCTACCCTAGTTCAATCTACCAAAATGCATCACCTCGCATTTATCTAAATTGAACTCCATCTGCCATTTGTCAGCCCACTGGCCCAATTGACCAAGATCCCGTTGCAATCGGAGATAATTGTTTTCACTGTCCACTACATCACCAATCTTGGTGTCATCTGCAAACTTACTAACTATATTCTCATCCAACTCATTAGTATAAATGACAAATTTATAATTTGTCTCATTAATATAAATGACAAAGGAGTGTAGTGAATAAGGTAGATGAGCTTAGGGCGTGGATTGCTGCTTGGGATTGTGATGTGGTGGCCATTACGGAGACTTGGTTGTCTCGGGGACAGGACTGGGTACTTCAGGTGCCAGGCTTCAGGTGCTTCAGGAAGGACAGGGAGGGTGGCAGAAGGGGTGGTGGAGTGGCACTGTTGATCAGGGACAGTGTCATGGCTGCAGAGAAAGAGGATGTTGTGGAGGGAATGTCTACAGAATCTCTGTG
Organism: Prionace glauca; assembly: GCA_037974335.1. Taxonomy (NCBI): domain Eukaryota; kingdom Metazoa; phylum Chordata; class Chondrichthyes; order Carcharhiniformes; family Carcharhinidae; genus Prionace; species Prionace glauca. The sequence goes on along the minus strand of CM075721.1, from coordinate 11,529,847 downwards.
GGTGGAAGTTACAAACAGCAAAGGGTCGAAAACTTTACTGGGTGTATTCTACAGGCCGCCCAATAGTGACAGGGAAGTTGAAGTGCAAATAGGGAAACAGATTCTGGAGAGATGTTTTAATAACAGAGTTGTCGTGATGGGAGACTTCAATTTCCCAAACATCGACTGGAATATCCCTAGGGTAAGGGGTTTGGATGGGGAGGAGTTTGTTAGGTGTGTTCAGGAAGGTTTCCTGACACAGTATGTGGATAAGCCTACGAGGGGAGAGGCTGTACTTGACCTGGTACTGGCGAATGAACCAGGGCAGGTGATGGATCTTTCAGTAGGAGAGCATCTTGGAAATGGTGACCATAATTCTATCTCCTTCACAATTGCATTGGAACGAGATAGGATCAGGCAGGCTAGGAAGGTGTTTGTCTGGGGTAAGGGGAGATACGAAGAAGTCAGGAAGTTACTTGGACAAATAAACTGGAAGAGGCGTTCTTAGGAAAAAGTACTGAAGGAAGGTGGCAGATATTCAAGGAATGTGTGTCTGGAGCTCTGAATGACAACGTTCCGATGAGACAAGGGGGTTTTGGTAGGTCGCGGGAACCGTGGTGCACGAAGGCTGTGTTGAATCTAGTCAGGAGGAAAGGGAAGGTGCATAAGAGGTTCAGGGAATTAGGAGAGGTTAAAGATCTTGAGGAGTATAAGGACTGTAGGAAGGAGCTTAAAAGGGAAATTAGGAGAGCCAGAAGGGGTCATGAGAAGACCTTGGCGGGTAAGATTAAGGAGAATCCCAAGGCCTTCTATAAATATGTGAAAGGTAAAAGGATAAGAAGAGAAGGGATAGGACCTATAAAAGGTGAGGGGGGAAAGGTTTGTGTGGAACCAGAAGAAATGGCAGAGATGCTTAACGAGTACTTCGCCTCAGTATTCACAGTGGAAGCTGATCTGGGAGATTTTGTTATGGATTTGCAGCAGATGGAAAAGATTGAATACGTGAATATTAAGGAGGAGGATGTGTTGGAACTTTTGAATTCTATCAAGGTAGATAAGTCGCCTGGACCAGATGGGATGCACCCCAGGATACTGTGGGAGGCGAGGGAAGAGATTGCAGAGCCCCTGGCGATGATCTTTGCGTCGTTAATAGAGACGGGAGAGGTTCTGGAAGATTGGAGGATTGCGGATGTAGTCCCTATTTTCAAGAAAGGGAACAGAGATAGCCCGGGAAATTACCAACCGGTGAGTCTGACCTCAGTGGTTGGTAAGCTGATGGAGAGGTTTCTGAGGGACAAGATTTACGAACATTTGGAGAGGTTTGACATGATCAGGAATAGTCAGCATGGATTTGTCAAGGGCAGGTCATGCCTTACAAGCCTAGTTGAGTTCTTCGATAATGTGACTGAACACATTGACGAAGGAAGTGCCGTGGACGTAGTGTACATGGACTTCAGCAAGGCGTTTGATAAGGTCTCCCATGCAAGACTTCTTGAGAAGGTGAGAGGGCATGGGATCCAAGGGCCTTTGGCCTTGTGGATCCAGAACTGGCTTGCCTGCAGAAGGCAGAGAGTGGTCATGGATGGGGCTTTTTCTGAATGGAGGTCAGTCACCAGCGGAGTGCCTCAAGGATCTGTTCTGGGACCCTTGTTGTTTGTCATTTTCATAAATGACCTGGATGAGGAAGTGGAGGGATGGGTAAGTAAGTTCGCTGATGACACTAAGGTCGGTGGTGTTGTGGATGGTTTGGAAGGATGGCAAAAGTTGCAGCAGGACATAGATAGGATGCAGGACTGGGCAGAGAAGTGGCAGATGAACTTCAATGCGGATAAATGTGTAGTCGTCCATTTTGGCAGAACCAACGGGATGAACGAGTACACTATCAAGGACAGAAGTCTGAGTAGTGTTGAAGAGCAGAAGGATCTAGGGGTCCGGGTCCACAGGACTCTTAAATCGGCCTCGCAGGTGGAGGAGGTGGTCAAGAAGGCGTATGGTGTACTGGCCTTCATTAATCGAGGGATTGAGTTTAGGAGTCGGGAGGTAATGCTGCAACTTTATAAGACCCTTGTCAGGCCTCATTTAGAGTATTGTGCGCAGTTCTGGTCGCCTCACTATAGGAAAGATGTAGAAGCTATTGAGAGGGTACAGAGGAGATTTACAAGGATGTTGCCTGGACTGGGAGGCATGCCTTATGAAGATAGGTTGAGGGAGCTGGGACTCTTTTCCCTAGAGAGGCGAAGGTTGAGAGGCGACCTGATAGAAGTTTATAAAATGTTGAGAGGAATAGATAGGGTGGACTCTCAGAGGCTATTTCCCCGGGTTGAAATGGTTGCTACGAGAGGACACAGATTTAAGGTACAGGGAGGGAAGTTCAGAAGTGATGTTAGGGGTAAGTTTTTCACTCAGAGGGTGGTGAGTGAATGGAATCGGCTGCCGTCAGTGGTGGTGGAGGCGAACTCGCTGGGGTCTTTTAAAAGACTTCTGGATGAGTATATGAGGTTTTATGAGATTGAGGGTTATAGATAGGTCTGTAGGTTGGTAGGTGTTGATGTGATCGGCGCAACTCGTGGGCCGAAGGGCCTGTTTGTGCTGTAGTGTTCTATGTTCTATGTTCTACAGTGGATGCAGCACTGATCCCTGAGACACACCTCCGGTTTGAAAAACAACCCTCTGCAACCATCCTCTGACTTCTGTCAAGAAGCCAATTTTTGTATCCATTTAGATACCTCACCCTGGATCCCATGAGATTTAATCTTATGCAGCAACCTACCATGCGGTACCTTGTCAAAGGCCTTGCTAAAGTCAGTGTAGACCATGTACAGTTGCAACTAATCCTCCTTATCTTTATATTCTATTCCTTTAGCTATAAATGCCAAGATTCCATCCACTTTCTTTATTATCTGCTGTAGCTGCATGTTAGTTTTCTGTGTCACCCAAATCCCTCTGCACAAAGTCTCTCTCCATTTACAAAGAACAAAGAACAAAGAACAACACAGCACGGGAAACAGGCCCTTCGGCCCAACGAGCCCGCGCCGCCGTCCCATGGTCAGTGACCTATTCATGATTTTAGTCTATGCCTAATGTATGAGGATCAGGGAGGTCCAATATAGGGACAATTTGTTACCCAATCAATCAGCCTAAAAGCACATTTTTGGGATGTGGGAGGAAACCGGAGCACCCGGAGGAAACCCACGCAACCATGGGGAGAATGCGCAAACTCCCACGGACATTTACATAGGAAGTCACCTTCCCATTTTTTCGACCAAAAAAATCTGTTGGTGGTGATGCATTTTTTGGCATTGAAAACTTTCTCCAGTTGGACCTGCCATCATTTGAGATTCAAGAATTTAATGTCGAGGCAGTGGCATAGTGGTATTGTCACTGGACTAGTAATCCAGCGTAATTCTCTGGGTATCTGGGTTTGAATCCCATTGTAGCCAATGGTGAGATTTGAGTTCAATAAAATTTGGCAATTAAAAGTCTACTGATGAGCATGAAATTATGTCAATTGTTGTAAAAACCCCATCTGGTTCACAAATGTCCTTCAGGGAAGGAAATCTGCTGTCTTTGCTTGGACTGGCCTACATGTGACTCCAGACCCATAGGAATCTGGTTGACTCTCAACTGTCCTCTGAAATGATAGAGCAAGTCACCCAGTTTCAGGATCAGGACAGTTCTGGTTTGACCACAGCTAGAGCACTGTGAGCAGAAGTACGTAACCACAGTTTAGGAAGGATACATTGGCCTTGGAGGAATTTGAGTGGATGACTTTTGAAAGTGGATGGGCAATAAATGCTGGCCCAGCCACTGACATTCACACCAAATGAATAAAAGAAAAAAATCCTCATTTTCAACCTCCACAACCAGACCCCTCTCTGTGAACTTCTACGACCATCCAATATCAGAGTTCCTCCAAACCTGGCCTTCCTCAATGTTAATCTCACCACTGTCATTGATCTAACTTTCAGCTGCCAAGGATAAGCATTGGAATTCCCTCCCCAAGTCTGTTTCTCCTCAGATACTTCTCGAAAGCTATGCCTTTGACCAAGCTATCCATAGAACATAGAACACTACATCACAAACAGGCCCATTGGCCCACAAGTTGCCCCGATCATTTCCATAACTACCAGGCCATAGAACTATCTATAACTCCCAATCCCATTAAATCCCATGTACTCATCCAGAAGTCTTTTAAAAGACCCCAGTGAGTTCGCCTCCACCACCACCGACGGCAGCCGATTCCACTCACTCACCACCCTCTGAGTGAAAATCTTACCCCTGACATCTCCTCTGTACTTGCTTCCCAGCACCTTAAACCGGGGAAATAGCCTCCGAGAATCCACCCTATCTATACCTCTCAAAATTTTATAAACCTCTATCAGGTCGCCTCTCAACCTTCGTCTCTCCAGGGAGAAGAGTCCCAGCTCCCTCAACCTATCCTCAGAAGGCATGCCCCCCAATCCAGGCAACATCCTTGTAAATCTCCTCTGCACCCTCTCAATAGCTTCCATATTGTTCCTATAGTGAAGCGACCAGAACTGCACACAGTTCTCCAAGTGGGGTCTGACAAGGGTCTTATAAAGTTGCAGCATTACCTCCCGACTCCTAAACTCAGTTCCTTGATTAATGAAGGCCAATACATCATACGCCTTCTAGACCACATCCTCCACCTGTGAGGCCGATTTAAGAGTCCTATGGACCCGGACCCCAAGGTCTTTCTGCTCCTCAACACTCCTGCATCCCATTGGTCCTGCCAAAATGGACCACTACACATTTATCAGCGTTGAAGTCTATCTGCCACTTCTCTGCCCAGTCTTGCATCCTATCTATGTTAAGCTGCAACTTCTGACATCCTTCCAGACCATCTGCAACACCACCAACCTTCGTGTTGTCGTAGGTATCCATCACCTACCCTCATATCTCCTCATATGTCTCAGTATGAAATTGTCAAGACGTTGGGATATTGTTACTACATTAAAGATATAATTTGAATTAAAGTTGTTGTTGTAAATGTTTCAATCCAAAATCCACCAGAAAAGCCATTTCCTCACTGTTGATTTTACCCTTCTCCCAATTGGCCATTAGCCATTCCCAAGCCAGGTGTCATACTCGGACTTGAGCTCACCCTCTTCTTGTGCAACTCTGCTCAAATCTCTCCGGCCTCAACCTATTGGCAACCTGAACCAAGCCTTTCTCAATTATTTCAATACTTTCCTTGCTGACCTTCCATCTTCCTCCCCCCCACCGCCCCATAAACACCAACTTGTCAAGTCCGTTTACCCCAAATATGCTCATTACTGCAGTCCTCTCTGGCCTATTTTCTCTCCATTCTTCAATACCTCACACTTCTATCCTCATCTTTAACTCTTCCCACTGTGTCCAATCTCAGCAATTCCATCCACCCCACTCAATCACCTCATCAGTATTTATCCGCCCTTCACCCGACCATTGGTGGCCATGACTTCAGCCATTTGGATATCATAAGAACATAAGAAATAGGAGCAGGAGTAGGCCATCTAGCCCTTTGAGCCTGCCCCGCCACTCAATAAGATCATGGCTGATCTGAAGTGAATCAGTTCCACCTTCCCGCTCTCTCCCCATAACCCTTAATTCCCTTGTTTGTCAAAAACCTATCTACCCGTGACTTAAATATATTTAGCGAGATAGCCTCCACCACTTCAACGGGCAGAGAATTCCAGAGATTCACCACCCTTTGAGTGAAGAAGTTCGTCCTCAACTCTGATCTAAACTGCCCCCCCTCCTTATCTTGAGGCTGTGCCCTCTAGTCCTGCTATCCTTTCTAAGAATCTCTCTACCTCTACCCTATCCATCCCTTTCATTATCTTATACGTCTCTATAAGATCCCCCCTCATCTTTCTAAACTCCAACGAGTACAGACCCAGTCTATTTAGTCTCTCTTCATAGTCCAACCCCCTCATCTCCGGTATCAGCCTAGTGAACCTCCTCTGCACTCCCTCCAAGGCCAATATATCCTTTCGCAACTACAGTGACCAAAACTGCACACGGTACTCCAGCTGCGGCCTCACCAGTGCCCTGTACAGTTGCAGCAAGACCTCCCTGCTTTTATATTCTATCCCCCTCGCTATAAAGGCCAACATTCCATTCACCTTCTTGATCACTTGCAGACTGGGATTTTGTGACTCATGCACAAGGACCCCCAGGTCCCTCTGCACCGTAGCATGCTGCAGCTTTTCGCCCTTTAAATAATAATCCCTCCTACTATTATTTCTGCCAAAGCGGATAACCTCACACTTGCTAACATTGTACTCCATCTGCCAGGTCCTCGCCCACTCGCTCAGCCTATCCAGATCCCTCTGCAGACTTTCCACACCCTCCACGCAATTTGTTTTTCCACTCATCTGCTTGTCATTAGCAAATTTTGTCACCCTACACTCAGCCCCCTCCTCCAGATCATCTGTATAAATGGTAAATAGCTGAGGCCCCAGCACCGATCCCTGGGGCACTTTACTAGTTACCAGCTGCCAATCAGAATAGCACCCATTGGCACCAACTCTCTGCTTCCTATTAGACAGCCAATCCTCCATCTATGCTAACACCTTACCCCCAATTCCATGCACCCTAACGTTCTGAAGTAACCTTTTGTGAGGCACCTTATCAAACGCCTTTTGAAAATCTAGAAACACCACATCTACCGGTTCCCCTCTGTCTACCGCACTAGTCACATCCTCATAGAAATCCAATAAATTCGTCAAACACAACTTCCCCTGAACGAATCCATGCTGCGTCTGCTCTATCAAACCATTCCTTTCCAGGTGCCTTGCTATTTCTTCTTTGATGACGGATTCAAGCATTTTTCCAACTACAGATATTAAACTAACCGTTCCATAATTCCCTGCCTTTTGTCTGCTACCTTTTTTAAACAGCGGCGTAACATTAGCCGTTTTCCAATCTTCTGGAATCCAGAAAATTTTGGTAAATAATTACTAAGGCATCCACTATCACCTCTGCCATTTCCTTCAGAACGCTGGGATGCATTCCATCTGGTCCTGGGGACTTGTCCACCATCAGTTCCGTTAGTCTATCAAGCACTACCTCTCTAGTAATAGTAATCGCAATCAGACCCTCAACTCCTACCATCCTTCTATCTTTAATATCCGGCAAACTATTTGTGTCCTCCTCCATGAAGCCGAGGCAAAAATCTTATTTAAGGCCTCAGCCATTTCCTCATCGCCCACCACTAAATCCCCCCTCTCATCCTCTATGGGTCCAACATTCACTCTAGCCAGCCTCCTCCTCTTTATATATTTATAAAAACTCTTACTGTCCTTTTTTATATTTAGAGCTAGTTTAGCTTCATAGTCTATCCTTCCTTTCCTTATCAACTTCTTCGTCATTCTTTGTTGATTTTTAAAACTTTCCCAATCTTCTAATCGCCCACTACTTTTAGCCACTCTGAACGCATCTGAAATTCACTCTGAAACGCATATCACTTCTGAAACTCACTTCTGAACCATATCTACCTCTCTCTCCACCTTCAAACACTTCCCCGAAACTCATCTGTTTGACCAAGTTTTTGCTCATTCTCCTTCAGCTTCTCCCCTCCTGGAATCTACACTCCTAACTCCCTCTCTCTATTTTCAATCCCATAGCTTCACCTCTCTAAAATCTCCCCTTCTCCCACTCCCATCCTAATTTCTACTCCTAATCTCCCCCCTGCTAACTTTTACCCCCTCCCCATTTCTCCCTTCCCTGGCGCTTCCCCCCAAGTCTCCAACCTCCACCCCTAACCATTATCCCCTTAACCTGACATCCACTGCTCGGCATCTCACCTCCCAACCTGACCTTGCAACTCCTCACCTCCTGGCCTCTTCACCTCCTGACCCCTCGCCTCCCAACTCTCACCCCCCGACTTCTCACCCCCCGACCTCTCACCCCACCCCGGCCTCTCACCTCCCGACCCCTCACCTCCTTCCACACACAAGCTTCAGTTGCCCATCACATTTTATTTAATTCATTCATGGAACACGGGCATCGGCAGTTGGACAGCATCTATTGCCCGAGGGCAGTTGAGAATCAACTACATTGCTGTGGATTTGAAGTCACTAATCTGAACCAGTTGGGTTTTTCCCCATAATCGACAATGGTTTCATGGTCATCAGTAAGATTCTTAACTCTAGATATTTTTATTTGAATTCAAATTCCACCATCTGCCATGGCAGGATTCGAACCTGGGTCCCCCAGAACATTAGCTGAGTTTCTGGATTCATAGTGTAGTGATAATACCACTAGGCCATCACCTCCCCCTACTCTAGCTAGATCCATCATCATTTTGTACGTCCCCCTCATTCACCCAGCCACTCAGTCACTGTTCCAGCCTTGACCTATCTGGTCTTTCCCATAGCTAAAATGCTCCATTCTTGGCAATGCCTGCATTCTGTGATGTGATCCTATCCTTCCTGCGGACACTCAGTCATTGAAGACTGATGGGTTTTTTGTGTTCTCGGAGAATTAACAGGTAAAGAGTTTGAAGATCACTAATGGTCCTGGTGAGTGGCGAAGCTACCTGAAGGGGCTAAATGGCCTGTTCCTTTCTGGTTTTTATCTGCTGCTCTCTGCGGTTCTCTCCTCTGTGTAAATTTAACTGCTGGCTTGTTTTTCTAACACATTGGATTGCAGGGTAATTCGTTGTGCGAAGCTCATTGCAATGCCCTGACGAGGTGTTGGTGCAAAAGTTTCACAGATGCTCGGAAGTGACGATTGCCTATCTGATGAATTTGCATTGACCCAGAATGTTAAAATGATTGTTTTCCCTCTGTCAATGTGTTCCTCACAGCTCCCATTCGAAATTCAGCATCTGTGACTCGGAGTTGTGTTTTCAGCGAGAATGCATCGATTATCCTGCCCTCCGTCACCCATGAACCAGACAATGGGCAGGTATGATGGGCTGAATGGCCTCATTTAGTGCTGTAACTTTCTATGGTTTTAAGCAGCTCATTCAAATTGTCTCATGCTCGCGCACATGTTCAAAAATATCCAGCGCTTGTCACCTCCCTATCACTATAACCACCTCCAGTCACTTCACCCTCTGAGACATCTATTTCCCTTCAACGTATGAACTCCAATCTCTCTTGCACATTTGTCACCAGGATGTGGAGATGCTGGCGTTGGACTGGGGTGGGGCACAGTAAGAAGTCTCACAAAACCAGGTTAAAATCCAACAGGTTTATTTGGAATCACGAGCTTTCGGAGCGCCGCTCCTTCATCAGGTGAGTGGAGAAGTAGGTTTCACAAACACGGCACATATGAAACCTACCTCTCCACTCACCTGATGCAGGAGCGGCGCTCCGAAAGCTCCTGATTCCAAATAAACCTGTTGGACGTTAACCTGGTGTTGTGAGACTTCTTACTGTTTCTCACCAGGAGAGGGCAAGAGTGAGGGAGAGGGAGAGTGAGGGAGGGAGGGGGAGAGTGAGGGAGGGGGAGAGTGAGGGAGGGGGAGAGTGAGGGAGGGGGAGAGTGAGGGAGGGGGGAGTGAGGGAGGGGAGAGTGAGGGGGGAAGTGATAGACAGGAGAGTGAAGGAGTGGAGGAAGGAGAGAGAGGGGGATTGAGGGAGTGGAGATAGGAGAAGAGGAGTGATGGAGAGGAAATTGGGAGGGGAAAGTGCTAGTGGAGAGGAGGAGGAGTGAATGAGAGAGTGGAGAGGGGAATTTGAAGGAGGGAGAGGAAAGTGAGAGAGGGGAGTGTGGTTTAGTAGAGATGGCAGAGGGAAAAGAGTATGGGAGAAGGAAGTGATTGATTGGGAGAAGTGGGGGATGAGAGAGTGAGGAATGAGAGAGCAAGGGAATGGAGGGACTTGGGAATGGGGGGGGCTTTGGGAGTGGATGTCTTTGAGAGTGTGGGAGTTGGGATTGGTGGGAGTTGGGGTTGGTGGGAGTTGGGGTTGGTGGGAGTTGGGGTTGGTGGGAGTTGGGATTGGTGGGAGTTGGGATTGGTGGGAGTTGGGGTTGGTGGGAGTTGGGATTGGTGGGAGTTGGGATTGGTGGGAGTTGGGGTTGGTGGGAGTTGGGATTGGTGGGAGTTGGGATTGGTGGGAGTTGGGGTTGGTGGGAGTTGGGATTGGTGGGAGTTGGGATTGGTGGGAGTTGGGATTGGTGGGAGTTGGGGTTGGTGGGAGTTGGGATTGGTGGGAGTTGGGATTGGTGGGAGTTGGGATTGGTGGGAGTTGGGATTGGTGGGAGTTGGGATTGGTGGGAGTTGGGATTGGTGGGAGTTGGGGTTGGTGGGAGTTGGGATTGGTGGGAGTTGGGGTTGGTGGGAGTTGGGATTGGTGGGAGTTGGGATTGGTGGGAGTTGGGATTGGTGGGAGTTGGGATTGGTGGGAGTTGGGGTTGGTGGGAGTTGGGATTGGTGGGAGTTGGGATTGGTGGGAGTTGGGGTTGGTGGGAGTTGGGATTGGTGGGAGTTGGGATTGGTGGGAGTTGGGGTTGGTGGGAGTTGGGGTTGGTGGGAGTTGGGGTTGGTGGGAGTTGGGATTGGTGGGAGTTGGGGTTGGTGGGAGTTGGGATTGGTGGGAGTTGGGATTGGTGGGAGTTGGGGTTGGTGGGAGTTGGGGTTGGTGGGAGTTGGGATTGGTGGGAGTTGGGGTTGGTGGGAGTTGGGATTGGTGGGAGTTGGGGTTGGTGGGAGTTGGGATTGGTGGGAATTGGGATTGGTGGGAGTTGGGGTTGGTGGGAGTTGGGGTTGGTGGGAGTTGGGATTGGTGGGAGTTGGGGTTGGTGGGAGTTGGGATTGGTGGGAGTTGGGATTGGTGGGAGTTGGGATTGGTGGGAGTTGGGATTGGTGGGAGTTGGGATTGGTGGGAGTTGGGATTGGTGGGAGTTGGGATTGGTGGGAGTTGGGGTTGGTGGGAGTTGGGGTTGGTGGGAGTTGGGGTTGGTGGGAGTTGGGATTGGTGGGAATTGGGATTGGTGGGAGTTGGGGTTGGTGGGAGTTGGGGTTGGTGGGAGTTGGGGTTGGTGGGAGTTGGGGTTGGTGGGAGTTGGGATTGGTGGGAGTTGGGATTGGTGGGAGTTGGGGTTGGTGGGAGTTGGGGTTGGTGGGAGTTGGGATTGGTGGGAGTTGGGATTGGTGGGAGTTGGGATTGGTGGGAGTTGGGGTTGGTGGGAGTTGGGATTGGTGGGAGTTGGGATTGGTGGGAGTTGGGATTGGTGGGAGTTGGGATTGGTGGGAGTTGGGGTTGGTGGGAGTTGGGGTTGGTGGGAGTTGGGATTGGTGGGAGTTGGGATTGGTGGGAGTTGGGGTTGGTGGGAGTTGGGGTTGGTGGGAGTTGGGGTTGGTGGGAGTTGGGATTGGTGGGAGTTGGGATTGGTGGGAGTTGGGATTGGTGGGAGTTGGGGTTGGTGGGAGTTGGGATTGGTGGGAGTTGGGATTGGTGGGAGTTGGGATTGGTGGGAGTTGGGATTGGTGGGAGTTGGGGTTGGTGGGAGTTGGGATTGGTGGGAGTTGGGATTGGTGGGAGTTGGGGTTGGTGGGAGTTGGGATTGGTGGGAGTTGGGATTGGTGGGAGTTGGGATTGGTGGGAGTTGGGATTGGTGGGAGTTGGGGTTGGTGGGAGTTGGGATTGGTGGGAGTTGGGATTGGTGGGAGTTGGGATTGGTGGGAGTTGGGATTGGTGGGAGTTGGGGTTGGTGGGAGTTGGGATTGGTGGGAGTTGGGATTGGTGGGAGTTGGGGTTGGTGGGAGTTGGGATTGGTGGGAGTTGGGATTGGTGGGAGTTGGGGTTGGTGGGAGTTGGGATTGGTGGGAGTTGGGATTGGTGGGAGTTGGGGTTGGTGGGAGTTGGGGTTGGTGGGAGTTGGGATTGGTGGGAGTTGGGGTTGGTGGGAGTTGGGATTGGTGGGAGTTGGGATTGGTGGGAGTTGGGATTGGTGGGAGTTGGGATTGGTGGGAGTTGGGATTGGTGGGAGTTGGGATTGGTGGGAGTTGGGATTGGTGGGAGTTGGGATTGGTGGGAGTTGGGATTGGTGGGAGTTGGGATTGGTGGGAGTTGGGGTTGGTGGGAGTTGGGATTGGTGGGAGTTGGGATTGGTGGGAGTTGGGATTGGTGGGAGTTGGGGTTGGTGGGAGTTGGGATTGGTGGGAGTTGGGATTGGTGGGAGTTGGGATTGGTGGGAGTTGGGATTGGTGGGAGTTGGGATTGGTGGGAGTTGGGATTGGTGGGAGTTGGGGTTGGTGGGAGTTGGGGTTGGTGGGAGTTGGGGTTGGTGGGAGTTGGGATTGGTGGGAGTTGGGATTGGTGGGAGTTGGGATTGGTGGGAGTTGGGATTGGTGGGAGTTGGGGTTGGTGGGAGTTGGGGTTGGTGGGAGTTGGGGTTGGTGGGAGTTGGGATTGGTGGGAGTTGGGATTGGTGGGAGTTGGGGGGCTTTGGGAATGGTGGACTGGATAGTGAGGGAGGGGAGTAATACAGGGGAGAGTGAAGGAGTGGAAACAGGGTAGACTAAGTGGGTAGGTAAGGGGTAGGGAGGAATGGATGATGGATTGGAGGTGGGAGAAGAGTGAGGAAGGGGAGATTGGTAAGAAGAATGAGGGAAGCCAGAAGGCCAATTGACACAGGGAGAATTGATAGAGGGAAGACTCTCAACTTTAAAATCACAAGAATAATTAATCTAGTGGAGGGGGCCTTGATATGAACAATGAGTTTCTGAAAGGATGGAGGGTGGAATATTTGGAGATCTGAGGAAGAGCAAAGTGAGGTGACGAAGGAGAGAGAGAAAAACTGCAGATCAGGGATGAGGGAAAAGTTGTCAGAACTGGAGTTAGCAACATGGCCAGGGAAACTCTTCAATCTTTTAATCTCAAGCTCTGCTCCATTCTTCAAACAGAAGCCCCTGAGAGAGATTTCCATAGCGACAACCTGATGTATATAGAATGGTAATTCCTTCTATATATAGAACCCGACAGTGCAGAAACAGGCCCTTCAGCCCATCGAGTCTGCACCGAACACAATCCCACCCAGACCCTATCCCCATATCTCTACACATTTACCTGCTAATCCCTCTAACCTACACATCCCAGGACACTAAGGGGCAATTTTAGCATAGCCAATGAACCTAACCCGCACATCTTTGGACTGTGGGAGGAAACCGGAGCACCCGGAGAAAACCCACACACACACGAGGAGAATGTGCAAACTCCACACAGGCAGTGACCCGAGCCGGGAATCGAACCCAGGACCCTGGAGCTGTGAAGCAGCAGTGCTAACCCACTGTGCTACCGTGCCGCCCCAAATGTAGGGAAACTTTCCCAGATATTTGGTAGGACACTGAGCTGCACATGGAGAATTTTACCACAAGAAATAGGGACCCAATGTCAAGGTCAAGCTGCCACATATTGCAGTGGTGGCACACTGTCCCGTGTTTGGCTAAGATCATTTACTTTAACTGGTTAGTTAGTTACTAATTTAGTAAAGTGACAGCAAGCTACTGCAAGGACTGCAATGGTTCAAGAAGGCAGTTCACCACCACCTTTTGGACGAACAGTAAATGCTGGCCTAATCAGTGGCACTCACATCCCTTGAGTAAATAGTCATAGAGGTTTACAGCATGGAAACAGGCCCTTCAGCCCAACTTGTCCATGCTGCCCTTTATTTACCACCAAGCTCATCACAATTGCCCGCATTTGGCCCATATCCATCTATACCCATCTTACCAACGTAACTGTCTAAATGCTTTCTAAAATAAAATAAATTAAAAAGTTACAGTCTTTGAGACAAAAATAAGTCAGGGTTTCTTATGTGCTGGAAGTTTCTATGCCTCTCTGGGTAGATCAGTTCATAGCCAGCCCTGCTTCTCCATACTGGTTTCATTGTACAATCATCTGCTTCCTCTGGGTTTGGTGGTGTGAGTCCAAACCCTTCTGTGAGCAAAATAAGAAATTGAATTTGGTTTTTAAAAAAGGGAAATCTGGGATTAGAAATCTGCTATCAGTTAATGTGACCAAAGCTGCTGAATTGTCATAAAAACACTTCATAGAAATATCTCAAACCGACAGCAGAGAAACAGACCATTCAGCAAATAGAGTCATGGAATCCCTACAGTGCAGAAGAAGGCCATCTCTCTGCACCGTCTCCCTTGCAGAGCTTCTTACCCAGGCTCTATCCCCATATTTACTTGATTAATCCCCCTAACCTGTGCATCTTGGGACACTAAAGGGCAACTTAACATGGCCAATCAACCTAACCTGCAGATCTTTGGACTGTGGGAGGAAACTGGAGAACCTGGAGGAAACCCATGCAGACACGGGGAGAGTGTGCAGCCTCCACACACCTGAGGCTGGAATTGAACCCGGGTCCCTGGTGCTGTGAGGTAGCAGCGCTAACCACTGTGCCACCATGCGTTTGAAAGGCACAAATTCAGTGATTTACACATGCAGTGGAAGAGAACTTAGAGGAGGAGGAACCTATAAAAAAAAATATTCATTCTTGAAAATGTGGACGACATTGGTAAAGATTGAGTTTTCGCCCATCCCTATTTACCCTGAGAAGATTGGAGTTGTGCCTTCTTGAACTGCTGCTTGTGGTTTGATGAAATGGAGAAGCTTCTGAGTGCCCAAGGAGCTGGTGTGATCACGTGGATAGGTACAGCTCTCTGCAGCTCTGAAGGATGTGTCACCTGCCCAGTACCAGTGTTAACTCCTTATGGCTGTGGAGGAGCTTGGAATGGGAGGGGGAGGGTCCAATTGTCACAGTCCCCGTAGGAACTAACGATCAGAGTAGAACAAAGAATAGTGTTCTGCTAATGAGTCTGAGGAGTTTAGTGTTCAACTTAAAACATAGGGTGGCACAGTGAATCATAGAATCCTACAGTGCAGAAAGAGGCCCTTCGGCCCATCGAGTCTGCACCGAACACAATCCCACCCAGGCCCTATCCCCATATCTCTGCATATTATACCCACTAATCCCTCTAACCTACACATCCCTAGACACTAAGGGGCAATTTCTTAGCATGGTCAATCAACCTAACCCGCACATCTTTGGACTGTGGGAGGAAACCGGAGCACCCGGAGGAAACCCACGCAGTCACGAGGAGAACGTGCAAACTCCACACAGACAGTGACCCGAGCCGGGAATAGAACCCAGGACCTTGGAGCTGTGAAGCAGCAGTGCTAACCACTGTGCCCACCCATGGTTAGGATAGCTGGCTCGCAGCCAGGGTCCCGGGTTCAATTCCTGGCTTGGGTCACTGTTTGTGTGGAGTCTGCATGTTCTCCCCGTGTCTGCGTGGGTTTCCTCCGGGTGCTCCAGTTTCTTCCCACAGTCTGAAAGACGTGCTGGATAGGGCGCATTGACCATGTTAAGTTGTCCCTCAATGTACCCGAACAGGTGCCGGAATATGGCGACTAGGGGATTTTCACAGTAACTTCATTGTAGTGTTAATATAAGCCTACTTGTGATACTAATAAAAAAAAAAATAAATCTTTGGGTTGTTGTCTGAGAAAAGTCTATTTGTGGTAACCATAGAACCATCTCCCGCCCGTCTGCACAGGGAAGATCATTGCAAGGATCCCTCTCAGCCACCTCCTCCCTCCTCTCTGTGGCTGAGGAACTCCCTCCAGTGTCACAGTGCAGTTTTCACCCACTGAGGGGGGGCCACAGACACAGACTTCACCACTCAATAGATCCAGAAGGCATGCAACGAACAAAGTACTGTGTGCAGTTTTGGGCGCCGCACCTGCGCAAGGATATTTTGGCCCTGGAGGGAGTGCAGAGGAGGTTTACTAGGCTGATACCGGAGTTGAGGGGATTGAGCTATGAGGAGAGGCTGAATAAACTAGGCTTGTACTCGTTAGAGTTTAGAAGAATGAGGGGAGATCTCATTGAGACATATAAGATGATGAATGGGATGGATAGGATAGAGGTGGAGAGACTCTTCCCGCTCAAAAAAGACAGTAGGACTAGGGGGCACAGCCTCAAGATAAAGGGGAGGCGGTTTAGAACAGAGTTGAGGAGGAACTTCTTCACTCAAAGGGTGGTGAATCTCTGGAATTCTCTGCCCGTTGAAGTGGTGGAGGCTGCCTCGCTAAATATATTTAAGAAATGGGTTGATGGGTTTTTGATAAGAGAGGGGATTAAGGGTTATGGGGAGAGGGCGGGAAGGTGGAACTGAGCCACGACAGATCAGCCATGATCTTATTGAATGGCGGGGAAGACTCGAAGGGCCAGATGGCCTACTCCTGCTCCTATTTCTTATGTTCTTATGTACACTGGACATCAAAAAGCCTGTTGATCAAGAAAGTATATGAAGCATTTGCCTCAGGAGTGACTTCCCCGCTCCATTAGTTAAGATCAGTGGTGAGATTCTGAACAAATGGAGTATTTTCCATATCTTCTTGACAAAGACAGACGTCAACAATGAAATTCACCATCGCTTCAATTTACCGATTCAACCTTCAGCCGATTGAGGAAGAGAGTATCTGAGGACAGAATGTCATAGCTGAGACTAAGGTCACAGTTTACTGGGCAGTAGTGGCCCCCCTCCACCCCATGCCCCAACATGTTTCAGGGCAGACTACAGCAGGAGCACGGGACAAGTACAACCAACGGCACCTTTGCAAGATCCTTCAAATCTGGAAGGTGGTTGAGCAGCAGTGTCCTCTCCCAACCGGACTGTCCAACATCAAGGTGTTAACAGCTGAAAACCAGCCCCGTTGGGCAGGCATTTGCTTACACCGGATTCCTGAAGGAACTTCTCCTCTAGGAACACAGTCCCAGCTCCCAGGAGGACAGCGGAAATGCTTTAAGAATGTCCTCAAAGTGTCCCTGAACAGGTCAAACATCGCCACTGGCTCAGGGGAAATACTGGCTTAGTGACCGAGCAACATGGCGGATGTCCATTCAGGAAGACAGCGATTACAGCGAGAGATTCTTGGTCAGGGAGGTACAGAGGTATAGTCAAGAGGTCAGAGGGTGCGCAAAAAGTTCCAAACAACCCAACCCTTCGAGCGGCACCTGTCTGCAGATCAACCATCTCCAAAACCAGCCAAGTCAAATGAAACCTGTCATTCTCAATTCCGAGGGGGTGCTCAAGAGTGAGAAATGACCTGACACAGGCACCAATCAACATAGGATCAAGCAGATTAGCAAATTCAATGTATGGCTCAAAGGCCAATGTATGGCCAATGTATGTGTGTGAAGAAGGGGCATGAGCCCAGGGCCCGGTAACTCAGGGGAGATAGAGCTGATCCATTGGGATGGGCTCCACTTAACTGAGGCTCTGAACTAACAGAGGAATGTCCAGGAGGTTTGGAAATCTAAAGAGAAAAGCCAAAGTAACAGAACAGTGTAGATATGTGGGTCAAAAATAAGCAAAGTGGTGAGACAGGACGGGAGGGGTAGAGAATGTAATGTTTGGGAGTGCAGCGAAGGCTTACCAGGCTGATTCCGGGGATGGTGGGACTGACACATGAGGAGAGATTGATTAGGTTAGAATTGTTTTCACTGGAATTCAGACGAATGAGGGGGGGAATCTCGTAGAGACTTATAAATTTCTAACAGGACTACACAGGGTGGATGCAGGCAGGACGTTACTGATGGTGGGGGAGTCTGGAACCAGGAGTCACAGTCTGAGCAGTCAGGGGAGACAATTTAGGATGGAGGTGAGGAGACATTTCTTCACCCAAAGAGTGGTGAGCCTGTGAAATTCATTACCACAGGAAGTAGTTGATGCCAAAACATTGATTGCATTCAAGAGGTGCCTGGGTATAGCACTTGGGGTGAATGGGATCAAAGGTCATGGGGAGAAAGCAGGATTAGATATTCATCGTAACGAATAGTGGAGCAGGCTTAAAGGGCCTCCTCCTGCTCCTATCTTCTATGTTTCTATGTAACAGTGAATCAGTGAATGAAGCCTATGCGCAGAAAAAAATGTCAAGAGTTAAAAGTTCTTTAACAGAATGCATGAAGCGTCCACAATTAGATGGATGAATTATCAGCACAAATTGCAATAACCAGTCAGATCTAATCACCATGACAGAGATATGTTTCAGAGATAGCAACACAGGCAACATTCTTAAAAACAACCTTTATACTTCTGTCAGAATAGATGAGTTAGTCCCCAGGGTGGCCAATGAGGTTAAACTGAGGCTTCACTTAATGTAATTTTTTTAAAGCTATCTGGGGTTTTTGTCTAAGGTGAAGCTCAGATCAAGCCCAGGAGGGGGCGCAATGCCTTATCCTGTCAGCTTGGATCTTCTTTGATCAAGTCAAAGATGGGATGTCCTATCAGCTTGGATCTGATTTGTCCCTTGTCTGGGGACTCCGATTAGATTGAATTGGCTTTTTGATTGGCGATAAAGGTACAGTACAAAAGAAAGACTAAGCAGATAGAAGTTATCGCCAACAATAATGGTCTCAAAATTACTCCTAGTATCCAGTGTACCTCGGGATCTTTGCTTCACGGTCTGTCGCGAGTTGCCCTTGATAAAGTTGTGGTGAAATGTCTTCTTGAAACGCTGTAGTTGAAGTGGTGTAGGTACACCCACAGTGCTGTTAGGGAGAGAGTTCCAGAATTTTGACCCAGTGACAGGGAAGGAACTGCGATATAATTCCAAGTCAGGATGCTCATAGAATCAGACCATTCAGCCCACAGTCCCACAGGACCTATTCCTGTAACTAACATATTTATCCTGCTAACACCCCCGACACTAGGGCCAATATAGCATGGTCAATCTACTAAACGTACACATCTTTGGAGTGTGGGAGGAAACCAGGGCACTCGCACATAGACACGGGCAGAATGTGCAAACTCAACACAGACAGTGACCTGAGGCTGGAATTGAACCCAGGTCCAAAGAACAAAGAACATTACAGCACAGGAACAGGCCCCTCGGCCCTCCAAGCCTGCACCGATCATGTGTTCCTAACTAGACCTTTTGTATCCCTCTATTCCCAGTCTGTTCATGTGGCTATCTAGATAAGTCTTAAATGATCCTAGTGTGTCTGCCTCAGCCACCTTGCTTGGTAGTGCATTCCAGGCCCCCACCACCCCACATAAAATATGTCCCCTGCATATCTGTATTGAACCTTGAACTTGTGACCCCTTGTGTTTGTCACTTCTGACCTGGGAAAAAGCTTCCAACTGTTCACCCTAGCTATGTCCTTCGTAATTTTATAAACTTCCATTAGGTCGCCCCCTCAACCTCCATCTTTCCAGGGAGAACAACCCTAGTTTACTCAATCTCACCTCATAGCTAACAGCCTCCACACCAGGCAACACCCTCGTAAGCCTTTTCTGTACTCTCTCCAAAGCCTCCACGTCCTTCTGGTAGTGTGGTGACCAGAACTGGACGCAGTATTCCAAATGTGGCCTAACCAATGTTCTATATAACTGCAACATCATACGCCAACTTTTATACTCTATGCCCCATCCAATAAAGGCAAGCATATCATATGCCTTCTTCACCACCTTTTCCACCTGTGTTGCCACCTTTAAGGACCTGGGGATTTGCACACCCAGGCCCCTCTGTGTGTCTATACTCCTGATGGTTCTGCCGTTTATTATATAGCTCCCTCCTGCATTAGATCTACCAAAATGCATCACTTCGTATTTGTGGGGAATTGGGAATGAGGAGTTCTCCCCACTCATCTGATGAAGGAGCAGTGCTCTGAAAACTAGTGGTGTTGACTACCAAATAAACCTGTTGGACTTTAACCTGGTGTTGTGAGACTTCTTACTGTGATTATCCCAGTCCAATGCTGGCATCTCCACTTCTATGGCCAACCCAGTTCTGAATCCATCTAGCTAGTGCACCCTTGATCCCTTTTGCACCAACCTGCCATGAGGGACCTCGTCAAATGCTTTACTAAAATCCACGTAGACGACATCCACAGCCCTTCCCTCGTCAATTTTTTTTCTCACCGCCTCAAAAAACTCAACCAGATTTGTGAGGCATGACCTCCCTCGTACAAAACCATGTTGTCTATCACTAATGAGACTGTTCTGTTCTAAATGCATATAGATCCTATCTCTAAGAATCTTTTCCAACAATTTCCTTACATGGATGTCAAGCTCACCAGCCTATAAATACCCGGGTTATCCTTGCTACCCTTCTTAAATAACGGGACCACATTTGCTATCCTCCAATCCTCTGGAACCTCACTTGGGTCCAGTGAAGAAACAAAGATTTCTGTTAGAGGCCCAAAAATTTCATCTCTTGTCTCTCTCAGTAATCTAGGACAGATGCCATCTGACCCTGGGGATTTGACTACTTTAATGCTTCCTAAAACACCTAACGCTTCCTCCCTTGTTCTAATGGGTTACACATCCCTCTGAGACACTAGCAATCAATGTGTTCCTCTCCTTTGTGAATACTGATGCCAAGTATTCATTTAGGATCTCACCTACTTCCTTGGGTTCTAAGCGTAATTCCCCTCCTTTGTTCTTGGGAGGTCCAACTCTTTCTCTGACAACCCTCTTGTTCCTAACATTTGTATAAAATGCTGCGGGATTCACCTTAACCCTGTCTGCCAAGGATATTTCATAACCCCTTTTTGTCCTTCCAACTCCCTGTTTGAGTTCTTTTCTACTTTCTCTGTATTCCTCCAGTGCTTCATCTGTTTTTAGCTCCCTTTTCCTTATGCCTTTTTTTTCTTTTTGATTAGACCCACAATTTCTCTGGTTATCCACGGCTCTTGAATCCTACCTTTCCTGTCCTTCCTTTTTACAGGCACATGCCTGTCCTGCACTCCTATCAACTGCTCCTTAAAAGACTCCCACATGCCAGATGTGGATTTACCCTCAAACAGCCTCTCCCAATCAACAGCCATCAAATCCTACCTAATCTGGCTGTAGTTCGCCTTCCCCCAATTCAGCACCTTACCCATAGGACAACACTCATCCTTTTCCATGACTATCTAAAAGTTTACAGAATTATGCTCACTGTTCATCCCATGTTCCTCCTCTGAAACTTTGATGACCTGACTGGGCTCATTCCCCAGTACTGGGTCCAGTATAGCTCCCTCTCTAGTTGGACTATCAACATATTGTTCCAAAGAACCTTCCTGGACACATTTTACAAATTCCTCCCTGTCTGGACCCCCAGCCCTGAGGGATTTCCAGTCTATATGAGGGAACATATAGACAACCACTACAACAACCCTACTTATTCTACACCTGTCTAGAATCTCCTTACATATCCATTCCTCAACTTCCTGTGGGCTGTTGGGAGGCCTGTAGAATACCCCCAGCATAGTGACTGCACCCTTCCTGTTTCTGAGCTCTACCCACAGTGTCTCGTTACATGATCCTTCCAAACTGTCCACCCTCTGTACCGCTGTAATATGCTCCCTAACTACTCCCCCACCTCTTCTGGCCCCTGGCGCTGTGAGGTAGCAGTGCTAACCACTGTGCCACCATGCCACACATGCTAAATGGTTTGTAGGGAAATTCCAGGTGGTGGCATTCGCAGGTATTTGCAGCCTTTGTGTTGGGGACCTTTCCTGAACTGATTTGGTAAGAAAGGCCCAATGTTGTTGCTTCTCTCTATCCATCTGGTGACCTCCTGAAGTCTGACAACACCAGGTTTAAGTCCAATCGAAGCCTGTTGGACTTAAACCTGGTGTTGTCAGATGTCTTACTGTGTTTACCCCAGTCCAACGCCGGCATCTCCACATCATGACCTCCTGGGGTCCATTGAAAAGAGAAGGGGGCTTATCCTTTATATTCCCATTGGTTTTTCTGCTGCAGCCTTGTTAGTCCTGTAATTGAGTGGCAGGTCCTGTAGGTGGCAGTGTTAGCCTGCTCCACGACTCCTGAGCATCTGGTCTGACCTGAGGAACATTGTTGAACTCAATCTTCATTGACCTGTACCTCAGCTCCAACTGAACCCCTGGCCTCTATTTCTTTCTTAGCAAGCTTGTTCCAGATTTCCACCAGGCCTCTGTGTGAAAAACAGGCCTTCTGGTGTCACCTCTGACCGACCTCTGTCCAGATCTGGACCTCTCTCTCTCAGGGGACGTTCTGTCCCCTGAATTAACCTCAGCACGGAAAATAGCTTTTCTCATTCTGACTAACATTAATCATTTTAAACCTCACACCCTTTAATGACCTCAGTTCCACAGAATTAGGTTTATATAATCTTTTCTAACTTAACTCTTTCAGCCCCAGTATCATTCTGGTGAACTGCTCTCCCTCCAAGGTTAGTACGTACTTCCTGAGGTGACGGGCGGGAATTCATGGCCTCGTTCATCCCAAAACCGTAAAATCCTGCCCGAGGTCAACGGACCTTTCCATTTTCCACCCCCTCACCCATTCCAATTCCCAAGGCGATAGGAGATAAAATTATGACTGTTGTGACTAAAACTGATTTTTTAAAGATTTATTCTTTCATGGGCCAGTATTTACTGTCCATCCCTCGTTGCCCTTGGAGGGCAGTTGGGAGTCAACCCCATTGCTGTGGCTCTGGAGTTACATGTAGGCCAGACCAGGTAAGGACAGCAGATTTCCTTCCCTAAAGGGTATTATTGAACCAGGTGGGTTTTTCCGACAATCGACAATGGTCATCAGTAGATTCTTAATTCCAGATATTTTTATTGAACTCAAGTTCCACCTTTTGCCGTGGCAGGATTTGAACCAGGGTCCCCAGAACATTAGCTGAGTTTCTAGCAATAATACCACGAGGCCATCACCTCCCCTTGTCACGTGTGTTACAGTGAAAAATTATGTTTTTTGCACACTATAAAGACAAAGCATACTGTTCATAGAGAAGGAAAGGAGAGAGTGCAGAATGTAGTGTTACAGTCATAGCTAGGGTGTAGAGAAAGATCAGCTTAATGCGAGGTAGGTCCATTCAAAAGTCTGACAGCAGCAGGGAAGAAGCTGTTCTTGAGTCGGTTGGTACTTGTCCTCAGATTTTGTATCTTTTTCCCAATGGAAGGAGATGGAAGAGAGAATGTCCAGGATACATGGGGTCTTTAATTATGCTGGCTGCTTTGCCGAGGCAGCGGGAAGTGTAGACAGAGTCAATGGATGGAAGGTTGATTTGAGTGATGGACTGGGCTACATTCACAACGTTTTTTAGTTCCTTGCGGTCTTGGGCAGAGCAGGAGCCCATACCAAGCTGTGATACAACCAGAGAGAATACTTTCTATGGTGCATCTATAAAAGTTGTTATCCATTTCTTACACATTCCTAATTGCACTTGAACTGGGTGCTTTCTTGTTTTAGTTTTCTTTAACACCACCCCTTAAAGTTTCAGAGCCAGTGCTCAGAGTGGAACTGGGCAAGCCCGAATCCGTCTCCCTGCCTGCTCCAAAAAACAAATCCAAATTGCAACTGAATCCAATCCATGGAGCCACAAGAGAGAACATAAGAACATAAGAAATAGGAGCAGGAGTAGGCCATCTGGCCCTTCGAGCCTACCCCGCCATTCAATAAGATCATGGCTGATCTGTCGTGGCTCAGTTCCACCTTCCCGCCCTCTCCCCATAACCCTTAATCCCTTCTCTTATCAAAAACCCATCAACCCGTTTCTTAAAAATATTTAGCGAGGCAGCCTCCACCACCTCAACGGGCAGAGAATTCCAGAGATTCACCACCCTTTGAGTGAAGAAGTTCCTCCTCAACTCTGTTCTAAACCGCCCCCCCTTTATCTTGAGTCTGTGCCCCCTAGTCCTACTATCCTTTCTGAGCGGGAAGAGTCTCTCCACTTCTATCCTATCCATCCCATTCATCATCTTATACGTCTCAATGAGATCTCCCTTCATTCTTCTAAACTCTAACGAGTACAAGCCCAGTTTATTCAGCCTCTCCTCATGGCGAAACAAGATCCAAGCGGACAAGATGAAGCACTACACCCCAGCTTGGGCTCAATCTGACGCTTGATCTTAGCCCCAACACCAAGAAACAATGAAGTGTACGGCTTTCTAGACCATTCTGAAGTCAACTAAATATTGTGGTCACATTAGTGGAGCAGGTGGGATTTTATGATAATCGTGTCATCGGTACTGAGGGTAGATTTTGATTCCAGATGATGGAATATGAACCCATGTCCACATTAGCCTCTGGGTAGCTATTCCAATGACGTTACCACTAACCACAGTCTCCCATCAGGGACGGTCTCTGACAGGCTCTGACCAAGGCTGCGTAGAATTGTGATATAGATTTACCATCTCAGTAAGCTTGAGATATGGGCTACTGTTCCATTAGAAACATAGAAACACTACAGCACAATACAGGTCCTTCAGCCCACAAAGTTGTGTCAAACATGCCCCTACCTTAGAGATTACCTTTAACCTTTACCTTTAGAGGGCTTACCTTTAACCTTCTATCTTACTAAGTTCCATGTGCTTATCTAAAAGTCTCTTAAAAGACCCTATTGAATCCACCTCCACCACCGACGGCAGCCAATTCCATGCACCCACCACCCTCTGAGTGAAAAACTTACCCCTGACATCCCCTCTGTACTTCCCTCCCCGCACCTTAAATCTGTGTCCTCTCGTAGCAGCCATTTCAGCCCTGGGAAATAGCCTCTGAGAATCCACTCGATCAATACCTCTCAACATCTTACACACCTCTATCAGGTCATCCTTCATCCTTCGCCTCTCCAAGGAGAAAAGACCGAACTCTCGCAACCTATCCTCATAAGGCATGCCACCCAATCCAGGCAACATCCTTGTAAATCTCCTCTACACCCTTTCAATAGTTTCCACATCCTTCCTGCAATGAGGTGACCAGAACTGAACACAGTACTCCAAGTGTGGTCTGACCAGGGTCCTGTATAGCTGCAACATTATCTCTTGCCTCCCAAACTCAATTCCTCGATTGAGGAAGGCCAGTACACCATACGCCTTCTTAACCACAGCTTCAACCTACGCTGCTGCTTTGAGCATCCTATGAACTCAGACCCCAAGATCCTTCTGATCTTCCACACTGCCAAGAGTCCTCCCATCAATATTATATTCTGCCATTCTATTTGACCTGCCAAAATGAACCACTTCACACTTATCTGGGTTGAACTCCATCTGCCACTTCTCCGCACAGTCTTGCATCCTATCAATGTCTCACTGCAACTTCTGACATCCCTCCACACTATCCACAACACCTCCGACCTTTGTGTCATCAGCATTGGGCTTTTTATTACTTGATTTTGAGTGGACTCTACACCTGGTTACTTGAACACTGTAAAATAACTGTGACAGCACTTTAAAGAAGTGTTGTCCATGAAACAGTTTTGGGATATCTGAGAGATGGGGCAAGGGACCGTATTTCATCTGAGCTGGATGAAGTGAGGGCAGTAAATGCCAAAGGCTGACAGCAGAGGGAGCTGTCTCCCTATTCTAGCCCAGTCCATCACTGACCCCACTTTAGTTCACATTTCCCCGTTTCATCTTCTCTCCTGCTGTCTGGAAGGTGATAGTCTGTCTGTGAAAGATTAGAGATGAGCCTAAGAAATGATTCCCAGCTACCAAATTCCTCCATGGCCTGTCCTTCCCTATCTCTGTAAGTTTCTACAACTCTCTGAGATATCTGTGCTTGTCTAGTTCTGGTGACTATGAATATCTCTGATTTTAGTCACTCCACCATTGGCAGCTGTGCCTCCAGCTGCCTGGACCCTAAGCTCTGAAATTCCCTATTTAACCTCTCTGCCTCACTTTCACCTTTAAATCAAAGATTAGGTATAAGCGGGTCTTTTTCCAAATAGTAGGCAGTGACTAGTGGGGTATCGCAAGGATCAGTGCTGGAACCCCAGATATTCACGATGTATGTCAATGATTTGGGTGAGGGAACCAAATGTAATATCTCCAAATTTGCAGCTGATACAAAGCTGGGTGGGAGGGTGAGCTGTGAGGAGGATGCGGAGGTGCTTCAGCATGATTTGGACAGGCTGAGTGAGTGGCCAGATACATGGCAGACGCAGTATAATGTGGATAAGTGTGAGGTTATCCACTTTGGTAGCAAAAGCAGGAAGGCAGATTACTGTGTGAATGGCCATCGATTGAGAGAGGAGAATGTGCAATGAATTGGGCTCCTACACACTGAAAGTGAGCGTGTAGGTGCAGCAGACAGTGCAGGGGGTAAATGATATGTTGGCCTTCACTGTCACTGGGCCAGAATCCCGGAGGATTCTGAGAACATGAAATCATAAGGAATGGGAGCAGAGTGGACAAAATGACCCGTCGATCCTGCTCTGCCATTCAGCAGGACGATGGCTAAGCTTGTGCTTCAACCCCACTTGCTTGCCCACTCCTTGTCTGTTTATTTCCTGAGATTCCAAAGTCTGTCATAGAATCATAGTGTCAAAGAGGTTCACAGCATGGAAACAGGCCCTTTGGCCTAACTTGTCCTTTTTTAACATGCCTAAGCTTAGTCCCAATTGCCTGCATTTGGTCCATATCCCCCGATACCCATCTTATCCATGTAACTATCTAAATGCTTTTTAAAAGACAAGAATGTAGCCACGTCTACTACTACCTCTGACAGCTCGTTCCAGACACTCACCACGCTCTGTGTGAAAAAATTGCCCCTCTAGATAGTTTTGTATCTCTCCCCTCTCACCTTAAACCTACACCCTCTAGTTTTAGACTCCTCTACATTTGGGAAAAGATATTGACTATCTAGCTGATCTGTGCCCCTCGTTATTTTACAAACCTCTATAAGATCATCCCTAAGCCTCCTACGCTCCAGAAAAAAAGTCCCATTCTCTCCAGCGTCTGCTTACAACTCAAACCATCAAATCCCAGTAGCATCCTAGTAAATCTTTTCTGCGCTCTTTCTAGTTTAACAATGTCCTTTCTATAATAGGGTGATCATCCTGTTAGGTGTTCCTAACAGGATGAGAGAGCATTGATATATTTAGGGAAGGTTAGACAGGAACATAAGGGCGAATTGTGGATTCAGATGGAGTTGGATGGGAGAATTCTTATGCAGCATGAACACTGGTTGGAACAGTTTGTCTGATGGCCTGTGTCTGTATTATAAACTTACTGTAAAGCTAAAGTCAGTTTCTGCATTTCAGAATGATGCCTGCTGTGTGATTTCCAACTCTCCCAGCAGAGTGTCGGGACCAGTGGGACATTTACGCCAATCTCTCCATCTCATGGAGCCCCTGCAAGTCTAAGAGAGGCAATGAGGTTTGGAAATCAATGGAAATCTGTCCTTCATCCACAATGTTAGCACTCCTCTCTGGCCCTCCCACTGAGATACTTGAGCACAGTGTCATTGTCAAAGGCACACATCTCAGTGAATTAATGGGGAGGATTTGAAGGCTGTTTGCTGAGGTTAGGATGGCAATGAAGCTTTAATAACTTTCTCTGATCCTTTGTGTGCTTATTTGAAGAGCAGCTCCAGTCCAGTACAGTAACTGAATAAGAACTGGCTGATTTACTGCGACCCCGCGTGGGAGTGTGAGCAGCTCGCCGAGTGCTCGAGCATCACTAAGGAAGGATTTGTCTCTCCCGTGTTTCTACCAGCTGCCGTTTGTTTGTTCCAAAGCTTTATTCATCAAAGCACTTGGGCAGGAAGACATTGGGAATCTCTGCTTTCTGATGGAGGGTGAGCAGTGTTCTCACATTGATCCGTAATGTAATTATTACAGAGGCTGACACTCACAGAGGCAGGGCCAGCAGTCATCAGGATTGTGAGCAAAGGCCACGGATTATGTTATTCAGATGCTGTGACGGACAAATTGCAGTTTATATTGGGAAGGGGTGTGCCTCTGCGTCTGTCTCATTACCTAGGGTGGAGAGGGGATTAACGGGATTTCTTCATCAAAGTTAATTTTCAAACATTGCTGTCCTTCACCTCATTTCCCATCTCTCAGAAATACATCAAATGCACAGCACTCAGAAAAGGCCATTCAGCCCAGCAGCTCTGTGCTGGCCCACAAGAGCCTCTTTCTCCATCTAATCCTGTCAACATAACCTTCTCCTAGTGTCCTGACATATGTACTGATCTAGCTTCCATTGAAAGGATCTATGTTATTCAGTCCGTATTTTCACCAGTCTATGAGTGAAGAAGGACAGCACGGTGGCACAAGTGGTTAGCACTGCTGCCTCACGGTGTCAGGGGCTCAGGTTCAATTCCAGCCTCGGGCCACCGTCTGTGCAGAGGCTGCACCTTCTCCCCATGTCTGCGTGTGTTTCCTCCCACAGTCCAAAGATGTGCAGGTTAGGTGGATTGGCCGTGTAAATGTGCGGGGTTATGGGAATAGGGCGAAGGAGTGGGTAAGATGTCCTTTATGAGAGTAAGTGCTGACTCAATGGGCCGAATAGCTTCCTTCTCTACTTAGGGATTCTATGGTTCCTGAACACATAGAGCGATCATATAATCCCTACACTGCGGAAGGAGGCCATTCCACCCATCGAGCCTGCACCCAGCCCTTAACCCTGCAACACCATATATTTGCCCTGCTAAACCCCTTGACACTAAGGGGCAATTGAGCATGGCCAATTAACCTAACCCGCACATCTTTGGAGTGTGGGAAGAAAGTGGAGCTCCTGGAGGAAACCCAGGCAGATACGGGGAGAATGTGCAAACTCCACACAGTCTGGAATTGAACCCGAGTCCCTGGCGTTGTGAGGCAGCTGCGCTACCCACTTGCTGCTGAATTTAGTGATGATCATCTTATATTCATTCATAGTCACAGAAAATAAATCCTCTCTCTCCTATCAAACACTTTGCAATCTTCACCCTTCAAAAGGAACTCCAGTCTTCTCAGACTGACATTTATAGGTCTCGTTTCTCGGTTTAGTCAAACATCCTCAGTATGACAGCAATGTGGGCTGGGTGCTGGCAGGGATTCCAGAAGAGACTTCCAGCCACACTCACCCCAAGACCAGGAATTCCCACCCATGGTCAATGGAACTTTGCACGGTCCCGCCTGCTTCGATTCCCGTGGCGAAAATTCCATCCTTGGCTTGAGAGCTTTCAGGGAAGTTGTCGAGGTGACAAAGAAGTGAAGGAACTTGGGGAGCCACTCCGAGGATTGACGCGTCAGACATCTGCACTGACACAGGAATATGAGCAGGGTGGCGAAGGTGGCAGAGTTGGCGTACAGATCAGAGGCTTCTGAACAAGAATGAGATTTAATCAAAGGACTTAACCGCTTTGGAGGATGTAGGAAATCCAGGGTATGTTTGAAGTGGGTGAGCCATTAACCACAAGAAGATCGAGATGTAGCTCCCCTCAGCTATTGATCAGCTAGTTGGGTAGTTACATTTTTTACGATGCAGAGGTTGAACCACACTGAATCCACCGAAGAAAATACCTCACTTTGTAATCTGTTAGAAGTGTTTGGGAAGGTGTGAACTATTCATCATTAACATTTAGAGGTTCATTAATAGAAAGACCTGATACTCACTTTAAGTAAATAAATAACAAGTTATTTATTTAACTAACCAGGAACTTTAACTAAACAAGTAAAGTAATGTTTACTCGAATGCTGTTCAAATAAATTCAAGAATTCATTGTCAAAAAAAAAAATAATTTAGTCACTCTCAAAAAAAAATACAGACAGGCTTTGTGTCTTTAGAAAAATCTTTGGCATTCTTCTGGTGGTTTCTCTGTCTGTAAGCTCTTTCTGATTTGATCCCCTTTGTTAGATGGAGAGTTCTCTTAGGGGATATTTTTTAGCTAGCAGGAAGCTGTTCTTCCCTCTCTAGGTGTTGAGAGGTGGCAGCTCTTCAGTTGAACTGCAGGCAGGTGGTTCAGTTCCTCTTTATAACTCTGGTGATCTATCCATTTTGCTATACCAGGACTGGTCTGATATTAGCAACAACAAATTCAAATTTGATAGGTTTCTGATATCTGAGTGACTTCTTTTAAACTGATAGGCTATCAAAATTCAAAAGCCTGAAGAGCCTGTTACCAAGGCAATCCTGATGCTTGGTCCTTGTTACAAATGTTGCAATCTGTATACCCTGTATGCACCTTCATTTTAAACAGCCAAGCACTGACACAAAACCAGATTTTAAAGGGACCACACTTCATAAACTCAACTTCACAACACACTCAGTCCTGTAACATCCCTGGTCATTCCCTTACTATTAAGTATTAAATCACTAGATTTGTTTACAATTGAATTCAACTTCACACCATTCATTACACTCACATTCATAGGTTTTATTGAATGTACAGACCATTTGATTCAACATATGTGTTTATGCTCCGCTTTAACCTCTATCCAGTGGTTTATTTCATCTTACCTTATCTGGATATCATCCTATCCCTTTCTCCCTCTCATTTACCTTTGAACACACCAAACTACATTCACCTCAACTCCTCCTCCTTGTGTCAGTGAGTTCTACATTCTCCCCACTCCCTGGGGAAAGATTGGATTTATTAGGGAGTTTTTTTTTTACATTGATGGCCTCTAGTTCTGGCCTCCCACACAAGTCAAATCCTTTGATGGGTTTAAAAGCCTCAATCAGATCAGCCCTCAGTGTTCTCCTCTCTGGGGAATGGAACCACAATCTGCCCAGGCTTTGCTCAAATGCAGTGTGGTAGTATCAGCTCCAGAATCCGCTTGTGATGGAAAGTGGGTCATATCACTTTTCAGACCAACCTTTAAGCCTTTATCCGCCTTGTCCTTGGAAGCTGCCTGAATTAACTATAACATAGCAAAGATTCTCATTAAACTGGAATAGAATAAGCGATTCATTAGTAAAAGGTGTTGTGTTTGTTGGGGTCGGGTGACAGTGCTCCATTGGAGGATGGCTGAATTCATTCTGAATGTTCACCTCTCACATTTGGCCACAGTTTCTGTTGTAATTTCAGACCCAGATGTTTCCTGTTTATTTCTCTCACATTTCCCATCTCAGATCCTTGAATGAGCCTCTTACAGCCCTAACTCCCCGCACCATCCTTTATTCTGCTTTTTAACATAGAACATTACAGCACAAACAGGCCCTTCGGCCCTCGAGTTGCGCCGATCGCATCAACCCCACCAATCTATAGACCTATCTAAAACCCCCAATCCCATTAAACCCCATATACTCATCCAGAAGTCTTTTAAAAGACCCCAGCGAGTTCGCCTCCACCACCGACGACGGCAGCCGATTCCAATCACTCACCACCCTCTGAGTGAAAAACTTACCCCTAACATCACCTGTGTACTTCCCTCCCCGCATCTTAAATCTGTGTCCTCTCGTAGCGACCATTTCAACCCGGGGAAATAGCCTCTGAGAGTCCACCCTATCTATTCCTCTCAACATTTTATAAACTTCTATCAGGTCGCCTCTCAACCTTCGCCTCTCTAGGGAAAAGAGTCCCAGCTCCCTCAACCTATCTTCATAAGGCATGCCTCCCAGTCCAGGCAACATCCTTGTAAATCTCCTCTGCACCCTTTCAATAGCTTCTACGTCTTTCCTATAGTGAGGCGACCAGAACTGCGCACAGTACTCCAAATGAGGCCTGACGAGGGTCCTGTAAAGTTGCAGCATTACCTCCCGACTCCTAAACTCAATCCCTCGATTAATGAAGGCCAGTACACCATACACCTTCTTGACCACCTCCTCCACCTGCGAGGCCGATTTAAGAGTCCTGTGAACCCGGACCCCGAGATCCTTCTGCTCTTCAACGCTACTAAGACCCCTGCCCTTATGAAACATCTTTCATTTCCTTCATGCCTCTCTTTTGTTCTGCAGGATGTGTGGTCCATTCCATCAGTTAACAATCTTCCAACCATTTGTCTGTTCAGCAGGCTTAGGAACATTCGACTCATTAACTTTCCCCAATATGAGATGTCAGTCGTGACTCAGTGGGAAACACCTTTACCTTCAGAAAGAGGATTGGGGCTTAACTTGCCCATCAGGCTCTCCAGGACATAATCAGAGCTGACACCCCGTGCAGTATCGAGGAGCTATTATCCTGCAGATGAGAAGGAAAACCATGGTCCTTGCTTTTTACTCTGGTGGCACTGGTAAACGGTGCCAAGACTAGTATTTTGGACTGCAGTTCTCCCCTGTGTCCCAGCCAATGTTTATCCTTGATCAACATCACCAAAACTCATCTGTCTATTAGTGCATTGATGTTACTGGGATCTTGCTGTACATTAATTGGCAGCCATCATTCCTACATTACAGAAAGCATTTCAAAATGACTTTATTGATTAAGAATGTGTTTGGAATATTAAATTCCCTCTTGCCTATCAATCCATCACTGCCAATCAATCATCGTCAATCACTTACAGTCTGTCAGATTGACGGTGAATGGCAGATCCCTCCGCGACTTTCAAAACAACTTTGAGAATACACACACACACAGAGGCACACATACACACACACAAAGGCACACACAGAGGCACACATAGGCACACACACAGAGGCACACATACACACACACAAAGGCACACACAGAGGCACACAGAGGCACACACAGGCACCACACAGAGGCACACACAGGCACACACACACACACACACACACACACACACAGAGGCATATACACACACACACACAGAGGCACACACACACACACACACAGAGGCACACACAGAGGCACACACAGGCACACACACAAAGGCACACACAGAGGCATACACACACACACACACACACACAGAGGCATACACACACACAGAGGCATACACACACACACACACAGGCATACACACACACACAGATACACACATGCACACACACAGATACACACACACAGATACACACACACACATGCACACACACAGATACACACACACATGCACACACACAGATACACACACACATGCACACACACAGCAGACACACACAGATATACACACACACACACACACAGCAGACACACACAGATATACACACACACACCCAGCAGACACACACACACACATACAGATACATACACAGAAACACACACACACACACACACGTGCAAACACGCACATGGAGATGATGCAAAATCATTCCTTGTGAGGTTTTTAACCATGTTCCCAACAAGACAGAACGCCAAATGTTGTTTAATCTCATACATGTAACAGATACAAAATGGGTTCAGTACCTCTATCCTTATTTCGATCTCTTCAACCAATAGCCCACAATCTTCACCCATGAGGTACATGTGGCGGGCTCTTTACCAGGGGATACCGAGGTTCTGGAGGGGCCATGTGCGTCTTACCACATTCACTCTTCCACTGTGACTTCTCTGTTCTGAGGCTGTAGTCAGCGGAATTTCATGATTTTGCCTGTTTTTTAACACAAAGCCCAGTCTAAACAATTGCTTTAGATTTCAACATAAATATCACAATTGTTATTTAAAATGCAATGGAAAAAAGAATTAGTCTTAACAAAGCTACCACAACAACTTCAGAGCGAAAGACCATAAGACACAGGAACAGAATTAGGCCACTCGGCCCATCGAGTCTGGTCTGCCATTCAATCATGGCTGATTTTGTTTCTCATCCCCATTCTCCTGCTTTTCCCCATCACCCCGATCCTCTTATTAATCAAGAACCTATCTATCTTTGTCTTAAAGACACTCAATGACCTCCATAACCTCCTGCGACAAAAAGTTCCACAGATTCACCACTCTCTGGCTGAAGAAATTCCTCATCATCTCTGTTTTAAAGGATTGTCCCTTTAGCCTGAGGTTGTGCCCTCGGGTTCTAGTTTTTCCTACTCATGGAAACGCCTTCTCCAAGTTCACTCTATCCAGACCTCACAATATCCTGTAAGTTTCAATAAGATCCCCCCTCATCCTTCTAAACTCCAACAAGTACAAACCCAGAGACCTCAACCATCCCTCATATGACAAGCTCTTCATTCCTGGGATCATTCTTGTGAACCTCCTCTGGACCCTTTCCAAGGCCAGCACATCCTTCCTGAGATACAGGGCCCAAAACTGCTCACAATACTCCAAATGGGGTCTGACCAGAGCCTTATGCAGTCTCAGAAGTACATCCTGCTCTTGTATTCTAGCCCTCGACATGAATGCTAACATTGCATTTGCCTTCCTGACTGCCGACTGAACCTGTCCATTAACCTCAGAGATCAGTGCTTTCCTGCTCTGAGAGGACTCAACGAATCAAAGCCCAATGTTGTTCTGCATTGCCTGCTGATAGGCTCATTTGTATTTGTTCAGCCAATCAGCAAGTGCAGAGTGGTCAGGATCTGATTGGTGGCCCCACAACTACTGGCCAGCTCAGGGCCTGATATGTGTTTTATTGTAACTCTGCCTCTGATCCTCAGTAATGGTGACTATAAAAACAATCAACGGTTATTATAAAGGTCTATCTGGTTCTTGGTTACTTTGACTAGTACCTCCTTATGCAGCTCAGGGTTAAAGTTATTCCTGTAAAGGGTGTTGGGACATTTAACTGTGTTAAAGGTGCTATGCAAATGCAAGTTATTGATCTTTATGTTACAACGAAATACCAGTTCTTTCTTTGCCTTCTCTGTTTGGACGATCCCAGCCCCTCCAATTCTTCTCCTCATTCTAATTCCATTCCTGAATCTCTTTCAGTTTTCAGTTTCAAATCCTCAACTTGGCTGTTCTGTCCACAGTTGCTAATCAATGTTCAAGAGTCAATAATTCATCAGGTGGCACAGTGGTTATCACTGCTGCCTCATAGTGCCAGGGATCCGGGTTCAATTCCAGCTTCGGGTCACTGTCTATCTGGAGATTGCACATTCTCCCCATGTCTGTGTGGTTTTCCTCCGGGTACTCTGGTTTCCTCCCACAGAGTGGAGGACGTGCAGGATAGATGCATTGGCCATGCTAAATTCTCCCTCAGTGTACTCAAATAGGTGCCTGAGTTTGAGGATTTTAACAACTTCATTGCAGTGTTAATGTAAGCCTACTTGTGACACTAAAACTTAACTCTGCAAGGCCTTCTCAGATTGATGTTAAATACTGCAATCATTTTGAGATTGATGCCATACAGTGGGAAGGTCGTGTTGCTGTGGTTACCAGAGTAATAATGCAGAGGACACAAGTTCAGATCGCGTTCTGGTACTTCCAGCATTTGAATTCCATTTAATAAAACGTTCAGTAAAAGTGACATGAAACTGTCAGATTATCATTTAAATCCCGACTAATTCATTTATGTCCTTGAGGGAAGGAAAACTGCAGCTCTCACCCGATGTTAATAGGTTCAGCTGAAGAAAGGTGGGAGGAGGTTTCGGATGTGGCTGAAACACTGGTACAGTCTTCCTGGGAGGTAAACAGAACCATGGAATGGGGCAATAATGAAGGAGGATATGGGCAGGAGCCGGGATCAGGCTATCGAAAAATGAATGATGGAGCAGGCTCAAAGAGCTGAGTGGTTAATTCCTGCTCCTATTTTCCATGTATGTTTCTATGTTGCCCACTATGTCCATACTGGCTCCTTCAGTGAATGATCCAGTTAGCCCCCCCCACCCCCCCCCCCCCCACCTCCTCTACCATCATCCTGGTACCAAAGGAAAGTCAGGCAGTGTACCTTAATGACTATCGGCCGATAGCTCTGACATCCATCATTATGAAGTGCTTTGAAAGGTTAGTCATGGCACAACTCAATTCCGGCCTCCCAGATTGCCTGGATCCACTACAGTTCATCTATCGTCACAACAGGTCACAGCAGACGCCATCTCCCTGGCCCTGCACTCAATACCTAGATAACAAGGACACCAATGTCACCAATTCTATTTGTTCACTACAGCTCAGCAT
This sequence comes from Prionace glauca, assembly GCA_037974335.1. Taxonomy (NCBI): domain Eukaryota; kingdom Metazoa; phylum Chordata; class Chondrichthyes; order Carcharhiniformes; family Carcharhinidae; genus Prionace; species Prionace glauca. The sequence goes on along the minus strand of CM075721.1, from coordinate 11,494,254 downwards.
TCAACACCATTATTCCCACAAAACTCATCTCCAAACTCCATGGCCTCGGGTTTGGCTCCCCTCTCTGCAACTGGATCCTGGACTTCCTAATCTACAGACACAATCAGTAAGGACACCTCCTCCACGATCATCCTCAGTACTGGTACCCCACAAGGCTGTGTTCCCAGCCCCCTACTATACTCCTTATGCACCTATGACTGTGTGGCCAAATTCCCCTCCAATTTGATTTTCAAGTTTGCTGATGACATCACTGCTGTGGGTCGGATCTCAAACAATGACGAGACAGAGTACAGGAATGAGATAGACAGTAATCTCTCCCTCCATGTCAACAAACCAAAGGAGATTGTCATTGATGTCAGGAAGCATAGTGAGGGCACACCCCTGTCTAGAAATGGTTGACAGCTTCAAGTTTTTAGGTGTCCAGAGCACCAAGAGAAAGATCAACTCGTGTGAGGCAGGTCCCTCCAAAAGTCCAACATACCAAATGACACAAAAACAGTTTCTTCCCTGGTGCCGTCAGGGACCTACATCGCATTAAGTTGATCTTTCTCTACACCCTCGCTATGACTGTAACACGACATTGTTCAGTCTCTCGTTTCTTTCTCTATGAATGGTGTGCTTTGTCCGTATAGTGCGCAAGAAACAATACTTTTCACTGTATATTAAGACATGTGATAATAATAAATCAAATCAAATATTTGCCCACTTTCCTTTTTAAAGGCCACTATCGAATCTGAGGTGACATGAGGTCACAGATCTGGAAGGTTCTGCCAGTAAAGGTAGTGGAAGACCAATAGGAACTTCCAAAAGAGAATTGGAAAAATTCTAGTGTTCATTTTTGATAAAAACTGTCAACCAACAAGGACAGGGGCAGCAGATATCTGGGAACACCACCACCTGGATATTTCCCTTCAAACCACTCACCATTCTGACTTCAAAATATATCACCGTTCCTTCACTGTCAAAATGCTGGAACTCCTTCCCTAACAGCAGGGTGGGTGTACCTATACCACATGGACTGCAGCGATTCAAGAAGGCAGCTCACCACCACCTGCTCAAGGGCAACACGGGATGGATAATAAATGCTGGCTAACCAGCGATGCCTGTATCCCATAAATCAATCAAACATAGTCAAGAACAGAAGGTTGGTTAGGACAAGATTAGGGCCAGTTACAGACAGTAGAGGGAAGTTGTGTGTGGAACCGGAGGAGATTGGAGAGGCGTTGAACCAATATTTCTCTTCGGTGTTCACGCAAGGGGACAGGAATGTAGCTGAGGAGGACACTGGGGTGCAGGGGTGTGAAATAGATAGTATTGCAGTTGATACGGGGGATGTGCTGGATATTTTAGAGGGTTTGAAAATAGATAAGTCCCCTGGTCCAGATGGGATTTACCCTAGGATTCTTTGGGAGGCAAGAGGGGTGATTGCGGAGCCTCTGGCTCTGATCTTCAGGTCGTCGTTAGTCTCTGGTATAGTACCAGAAGATTGGAGGACAGCAAATGTTGTCCCATTGTTTAAGAAGGGGAGAAGGGACTTCCCTGGGAATTATAGACCGGTGAGTCTTACTTCTGTGGTGGGTAAGGTTTTGGAAAGGATTATTAGAGACAGGATTTATAGTTATTTGGAAAGTAATGAGTTGATTAGAGATAGTCAGCATGGTTTTGTAGCGGGTAGGTCATGCCTTACTAACCTTATCGAGTTCTTTGAGAAAGTGACCAAAGAGGTGGATAGGGGTAAGGCAGTTGATGTGGTGTATATGGATTTTAGCAAGGCGTTTGATAAGGTTCACCATGGTAGGCTTCTGCAGAAAATGCAGATGTATGGGATTGGGGGTGATCTAGGTAATTGGATCAGGAATTGGCTAGCAGATAGGAGACAGAGAGTGGTGGTTGATGGGAAATATTCGTCATGGAGTTCGGTTACAAGTGGTGTGCCTCAGGGATCTGTTTTGGGGCCACTGCTGTTTGTAATTTTTATTAATGATCTGGATGAGGGTATAGTTGGGTGGATTAGTAAGTTTGCTGATGACACCAAAGTCGGAGGTGTGGTAGATTGTGAGGAAGGGTGTCATAGTTTGCAGGATGACTTAGAAAGGTTGCAGAGCTGGGCTGAGAGGTGGCGAATGGAGTTTAATGTGGAGAAGTGTGAGGTAATTCATTTCGGTAGGAATAACAGATGTGTTGAGTATAGGGCTAACGGGAGGACTTTGAATAGTGTGGAGGAGCAGAGGGATCTAGGTGTATGTGTACATAGATCCCTGAAAGTTGGGAATCAAGTAGATAAAGTTGTTAAGAAGGCATACGGAGTTTTGGCGTTTATTGGTAGGGGGATTGAATTTAGGAGTCGCAGCGTCATGATGCAACTGTACACATCTCTGGTGCGGCCGCACTTGGAGTTTTGTGTGCAGTTCTGGTCCCCACATTACAAGAAGGATGTAGAGGCTTTGGAGAGGGTGCAGAGGAGGTTTACCAGGATGTTGCCTGGTATGGAGGGGAGATCCTATGAGGAGAGATTGAGAGATTTGGGGTTGTTTTCGCTGGAAAGAAGGCGGCTAAGAGGGGATCTCATTGAAACATATAAGATGATTAGAGGTTTAGACAGGGTAGATAGTGATAGCCTTTTTCCTAGGATGGAGAAAGCTAACACGAGGGGGCACGATTTTAAATTAAGGGGGGGTAGTTATAGGACAGATGTCAGGGGTAGGTTCTTTACCCAGAGGGTGGTGAGGGACTGGAATGCCCTGCCAGTTGCAGTTGTAAATGCACCTAGTTTGGGGGCGTTTAAAAGATCTGTGGATAGGTTTATGGATGAAAAGGGATTGGTTTAGGCTAGTGGGTCATTGTTTTGTAACTGGTCGGCGCAACATCGTGGGCCGAAGGGCCTGTTCTGCGCTGTAATGTTCTATGTTCTATGTTCTATATATACTTCAGATCTACGAGGAGAGAGCAGGGGAAAGTTGTTGTAATTAGATAGCTCTTTATCTTAGATAGATAGTTCACCTGACAAAGGGGCAAACCCTGAAAGCTTGTGGGTTTATTATCAAATAAACCTGTTGGACTTTAACCTGGTGTTGTGAGACTTCTTACTGTGTTTACCCCAGTCCAACACCAGCATCAGGGCAGCAGGAAACCTGTGCTTTAACATTAAACATATACCACAGAAACAGCAAGATATCAGAAGAAAATAGCCTTCCTCAGCAATTCCCTTCCAAAACTCAATCCTTCCAATTGTCTCACATGCATTCCTGCACACACGTTCTCACAAATACTCATATACACAGTCCAGTCATACACTCAAACACAGTCAGACATACAGTCAAACACACTTACATCTACTCAAACACGCTCATGTATACTCACACATTCACGTACATGGACATATATACTCAGGAAGACACACACAATCTCAAACATATAATGACATATTCACATATACTTAAATACACACTCACATATACTCGTACTCATACACACAAACACACATACATACGTACACACACACAAAAATAGACACTCTCACATATACTAAATATTTGCTCACACATTCAAATTTACATAAACTCACACATACTTAATTACTAACACACACACACATGTATTCACACAGAGACACACACTCAGATATACTCACAGACTCAGGCACACACACATGTACTCACACAGTCACACACATACAAAGGTATTGACGTAGGTGGAATGCAAGTAATTGTGTTAACTATAGATTGATAAAAGAGAGAATGAGGGAGAGTGGGATTAGCTTTAGATTGATAGAGGGGTTTCAGGGGAGAGAAGGAGGGAGAGTGAGATTATATTTAGATTGATAGAGTGTTATGGGGGAGAATGAGGGAGAGTGGGATTAGATTTAGATTGATAGAGGGGTTACGGGGGAGAGAAGGAGGGAGAGTGAGATTATATTTAGATTGATAGAGTGTTATGGGGGAGAATGAGGGAGAGTGGGATTAGATTTAGATTGATAGAGGGGTTACGGGGGAGAGAATGAGGGAGAGTGAGATTAGATTTAGATTGATAGTGGAGTTCGGGGGAGAGAAGGAGGGAGAGTGAGATTAGATTTAGATTGATAGTGGAGTTACGGGGGAGAGAAGGAGGGAGAGTGAGATTAGATTTAGATTGATAGAGGGTTAAGGGGGAGAGAGTGGGGGAGAGTGAGACTGGTTTGGCATCACACAGAGGGGGCATAGATGCAGTAGGTTCCAATGGTGCTGCAAAATCCCACTGGTTCAATGCAGTTCAGAGAGCGCTGTGCCCTAAATCTGTGCGTGGCAGCAGAATTTAGGAAGGAGTAGTATTTCGCTGTATCCTGGCAACTTTGTTACTCACTGTCCCTAAGCCTGTCCTTGGTCCCGAAGGACTGTCATTTCTTCCAATGTAATAATCCTGTCACTAGCAACAGATAGAAGTTGATATCTTTGAATTGACAGAACAATTTTCCCCCTTTTTGATGTTTAAATTGATCTCATTATTGAGTGAAAAGGATACATTTAAATACAATTTACAGTGAGCAAGTGGAAGGAGAAACCTGAGGAGCACAGACCTACCCAGCCCTGGGGTTTCGAGTCATACGCAGTTCAATACCCAAAAGGCTGATGAAAATACTTTTGTTACTCCATGGGATCTGCCAGGATTATTGAAAAGATTTTATTTTAATTAATTTTTCTTTTATTCCTGAAAGAAAGCAGAACATCACCTCGACTGACAGTTGTCACAGGAGACATGGTGGTAAATTAGGAAGTTCTGATCAGGGTTTCATATGTAACATTCTCTCTCTCAGTTTCGGTGTCAGAGGGCCACGGGTTCAATCCAGAGTTTTGACCCCTCGGTGACAGACTGACCGGGACTGGGAGTGCCGCAGAGATGCCATCATTCAGATGAAGCATTGACATGTAGCTTCGGAGTGCCAGGATGTTGTAATGGGAGGTGGGTAGTGGGGATGTGGGTAATCAATAGATGTGGTGGCGGACTACCCTCCCCCTGTTCCCCGCACCATAGCATCATAGAATCCCTACCGTGCAGGAGGCCATTCGGCCCATCGAGTCTGCACTGACCGCAATCCTACACAGATCCTATTTCCGTAACCCCTCATATTTACCCTGCTAATCCCCCTGACAGTAAAGGGGCTATTTAGCGTGGTCAATCAACCTAACCCGCACATCTTTGGACTGTGGGAGGAAACCGGAGCACTCGGAGGAAATCAACACAGACACAGGGAAAATGTGCAAACTCCGCATGGTGACCCAAGGCCGGAATTGAACCCGGGTCCCTGGCACTGTGAGGTGGCAATGCTAACTGCTGTGCCAGCTCTCACTCTGGAAGTCCCTAGCAATTTCCCAGCAAGCACATCCAATTTGGATAGTCCATGTCTAATTGCCTTCAAGGAGTTGGTGGTGAGTTCCCTTCTTGAACATCTGTAGTACCTATGGTGTAGGTACACCCACAATGCTGTTAGGGAAGGTGTTGCAGGATTTTGATCCAGTGACAGTGAAGGAATAGAGATATATTTCCAAGTCAAGACGGTGAGTGACTTGGGGGGAATCTCCATGGGTGTTCCTATGTTTCTGCTTGTTCTTCTAGGTGGTAAAGATAGTGGGTTTGAAGATTTGTACGAGAAGCTTTGGTGAGTTCCGCAGAGCATCTTTAGATAGTACACACACTCTCAGTGTTTGTCGGTGGAGGGAGTGAGTGTTTGTGGATTAGCAGAGCTGGGAGGGGGTTGAGAGGATATTTGATAGATATGTCCAAAATCATGAAGGGTCTGAACAGAGTAAATCAGAAAAAAAACTAGACCCATTATTGGAAGGATTGAGAATCACTGGACATCAATTTAAGGTGATTGGCAAAATAAATGGAGGTAACATGAGGAAAGACATATTTCAATAACAAATGGCTAGCATCTTAACACCAGAGACAAGGAGCCCACTATCTGAAAGTGTGGCGGAGGCAGATTCCATTATGGTTTTCCTTTGATTTAGTTTGATTTGATTTACTATTGTCACATGTACTGGTATTCAGTGAAAAATATGTTATTTCTTGCATTGTATATAGATAAAGCATACTGTCCATAGAGAAGGAAAGGAGAGAGTGCAGAATGTAGTGTTGTTAGATCAACTTCCATAAGAGTTTGTTTTAAAGTTGGGAACTGAATTGTTATTGCAGAGGATCAGCATACACAGAACATGCCAAATGTGTTGTAGTCATTCTGTGATTCTATGAGTTCCCAGCCTCTGACCTGCCATGATCACCAGTTTCTGGTTAATGGTAACCCTAGGATGTTGTTGATAGTGGGGGATTCAGCGATGGTAATGCCATTGAACGTTAGCAGAGAGAGTTAGATTCTCTCTTGCTGGAGATGGTCACTGTCTGCTACGGCTATGGCGTGAATGTCACTTGCCATTATTCGGCACAAACCTGTCCAGGTCTTGTTGATTTTGGACCTGAATTTCTTCAGCATTTGAGGAGTCGTGAATGGTCCTGAACATTGTGCAATCCCCACTTCCAACATTACAATGGAAAGAGGGTAATTGGTGAAGCAGCTGAAGATTGGTGGGCCTAGGACACTATCCTGAGGGACTCCTGCAGAGAAATCCTGGAACTGAGATAATTGACCTCCAACTGCCACAACCATCTCCCTTTGGGTCAGGTATGCCAAAAAGGGGATAAAGAACAAAGAAAATTACAGCACAGGAACAGGCCCTTCGGCCCTCCAAGCCTGCATTGACCAAGCTGCCCGACTGAACTAAAACCCCCTACCCTTCCGAGGACATAAGAACATAAGAAATAGGAGCAGGAGTAGGCCATCTAGACCTTCGAGCCTGCCCCGCCATTCAATAAGATCATGGCTGATCTGTCGTGGCTCAGTTCCACTTTCCCGCCCTCTCCCCATAACCCTTAATCCCCTCTCTTATCAGAAACCCATCAACCCGCTTCTTAAAAATATTTAGCGAGGCAGCCTCCACCACTTCAACGGGCAGAGAATTCCAGAGATTCACCACCCTTTGAGTGAAGAAGTTCCTCCTCAACTCCGTTCTAAACCGCCCCCCCCCCTTTATCTTGAGGCTGTGCCCCCTAGTCCTACTATCCTTTCTGAGCGGGAAGAGCCTCTCCACCTCTATCCTATCCATCCCATTCATCATCTTATACGTCTCAATGAGATCTCCCCTCATTCTTCTAAACTCTAACGAGTACAAAGAACAAAGAACAAAGAACAAAGAACAACACAGCACAGGAAACAGACCGTTCGGCCCAACGAGCCCGTGCCGCCATTTTAACATTGAGTCCCCTCTCCACCCATGACCCTTGTCTATGCTTATGGCATTCCACATAGCGGGAAGACTAATTTAGGGACAATTTGTTACACCAGAGACAAAACATTCACCCAGCAAACATCCAGAGTCACTTTATCACTGACACTGGAAATGTTACAAATTTTCAGTGATAAGTGAGGAATCTGTGTAATGCCCTAAAGCCTGACCCTTGGTGCCAGGGCCTAATTTATTCAGCCACTCCTCATAGCTCAACCCCCTCAACTCCGGCATCAGTCTAGTAAACCTCCTCTGCACTCCCTCCAAGGCCAAAATATCCTTGTGTAAGGACGGCGCCCAAAACTGCACACAGTACTCCAGCTGCGGCCTCACCAATGCCCTATACAGCTGCAGCAAGACCTCCCTACTTTTATATTCAATCCCCCTCGCGATGAAGGCCAGCATCCCATTCGCCTTCCTGACCACCTGCTGCACCTGCAAGCTGGGTTTTTGCGACTCATGCACAAGGATCCCGAGGTCCCTCTGCACCGTCGCCTGCTGCAGTTTTTCTCCACGCAAGTAATAATCCTTCCTACCATTCCTCCTACCAAAGTGGACCACCTCACACTTGCCAACATTAAATTCCATTTGCCATTTCCTGGCCCATTCGCCCAGCCTATCTAGATCCTTCTGTAGACTCTCCACACCCTCCGCACAATTTGCCTTTCCACCAATCTTGGTGTCATCAGCAAATTTCGACACCCTACACTCGGTTCCCTCCTCCAGATCATCTATATAAATGGTAAATAGCTGAGGTCCCAGCACCGACCCCTGGGGCGCTCCAGTAGTCACCAACCGCCAATCCGAATAGCATCCGTTGACCCCCACTCTCTGCCTCCTATTTGACAACCAATCCTCTATCCACGCTAACACCTTACCCCCAATTCCATGCCCCCTGACCGTCTGCAATAACCTCTTGTGAGGTACCTTGTCAAACGCCTTCTGAAAATCAAGAAAGACCACATCCACCGGCTCTCCTCTATCCACCGCCCTAGACACATCCTCATAGAACTCCAGTAAATTTGTCAGACACGACTTCCCTTTAACGAAACCGTGCTGCGTCTGCTCTATCAAGCAGTTCCCCTCAAGATGCCTCGCTATTTCCTCCTTGATGACGGATTCTAACATTTTACCTATAACAGACGTTAAACTAACCGACCTATAATTCCCTGCCTTTTGCCTGGCACCCTTCTTAAACAACCCTATCCCTCTATTCCAATCCAATTCATGTTTTTGTCAAGATGCCCATTAAAAGTCACTATCATAACTGCTTCCACTACCTCCCCCAGCAGCGAGTTCTAGCACCCACTAATCTCTGTGTAAAGAACTTGCCTCATCCATCTCTTTTAACCCTTGCTCCTTGCACCTTAAACCAATGCCCCCCGGTAATTGACTCTTCCACCCTGGGAAAAAGCTTCTGACTATCCATTCTATTCATAAGAACATAAGAACATAAGAAATAGGATCAGGAGTAGGCCATCTGGCCCTTCGAGCCTGCCCCGCCATTCAATAAGATCATGGCTGATCTGTCGTGGCTCAGTTCCACTTTCCGGCCCTCTCCCCATAACCCTTAATCCCCTCTCTTATCAAAAACACATCAACCCGCTTCTTGAAAATATTTAGCGAGGCAGCCTCCACCACTTCAACGGGCAGAGAATTCCAGAGATGCTCCTCATGATCTTGTAGACTTCTATTGGTCGCCCCTCAAACCTAGTTTTCTCTGTTTCATGTTGACCCCAGTTTTGCTACAGCTCCTTGATGATGCATTAGGTTTACTGTTGTCTTGAATTTGAGATCAGTCACTCACACTATGCATCTGAAATTTAGGATTTGTCTCTATGTTTGGCTGTGATGAGATCAGCAGCTGATCAGGATATTGTTGAGTAATAGTGATGTCAACAACATGCTGTGTTACATTGCTGATGATCATGAGTCGATGAATGGGTTGGTATTATTCCAGTTGGATTTGTTGAGTTACTGGTTGACTGGACATACCTGGACAATTTTGAACATTATATGCCCATTAATTGATCTGCTTAATTTATTATTGTCACATGAATTGGGATACAGTGAAAAGTATTGTTTCTAATGCGCTATACAGACAAAGCATACCATTCATAGAGTACATAGGGGAGAAAAAAATGAGAGAGTGCAGAATGTAGTGTTACAGTCATAGCTAGAGTGAAGAGAAAGATCAACTTAATATAAGGTATGTCTATTCAAAAGTCTGATGGCAGCAGGGAAGAAGCTGTTCTTGAGTCAGTTGGTACTTGACCTCAGGCTTTTGTATCTTTTTCCCGATGCATTTATCAGTGTCTGTGCTGTATCCTGTGCTTTCAGCCATTCCTTGATATCACATGAAGTGAATCAGATTTGTTGTTGTTTATAAGAACGTAAGAAATAGGAGCAGGAGTAGGCCATCTCACCCTTCGAGTCTGCCTCGTCATTCAATAAGATCATGGCTGATCTGAAGTGGATCAGTTCCACTTTCCCACTTTCTCCCCATAATCCTTAATTCCCTTGCCTACCAAAAACCTATCTACCCGTGACTTTAATATATTTAGTGAGATAGCCTCCACCACTTCAACAGGCAGAGAATTCCAGAGATTCACCACCCTTTGAGTGAAGAAGTTCCTCCTCAACTCCGTTCTAAACTGCCCCCCCTTATCTTGAGGCTGTGCCCCCTAGTCCTACTGTCTTTTCTGAGCAGGAAGAATCTCTCTACCTCTACCCTATTCATCCTCTTCATTATCTTATACGTCTCTATAAGATCCCCCCTCATCCTTCTAAACTCCAATGAGTACAGACCCAGTCTATTTAGTCTCTCTTCATAGTCCAACCCCTTCATCTCCGATATCAGCCTAGTGAACGTCCTCTGCACTCCCTCCAAGGCCAAAATATCCTTCCACAAGTGTGGCGACCAAAACTGCACACAGTACTCCAGCTGCGGCCTCACCAGTGCCCTGTACAGTTGCAGCAAGACCTCCCTACTTTTATATTCAATCCCCCTCGTTATAAAGGCCAGCATCCCATTCGCCTTCTTGATCACCTGCTGCACCTGCAGACTGGGTTTTTGCGACTCATGCACAAGGACCCCCAGGTCCCTCTGCACCGTATGATCATGGGAACCTCAGGAGGCAGCTGAGATTGATCCTTCAATCAGCACTTCTGACTGAAAATGGTTAGAAATACTTCAGCTTTGCCTTTTGACTAAATGTGCTCGATCTTCCATTACTGAGGTTTGGGATATTCTTGGAGCTCCTCCTCCAATGAGCTGTTTAATTTACCACCATTCACAAATGGATATGACAAAAAAGTAGAACATTGAACTGACCCATTTGCTAAGGGTTTTTTAAAGTTCATTTTCCCTCTCTCTCCATCTCTCTACCTCTGTATTACAACTGTTGCTGCTGTTATGGAATATTTGATTATTCTTGAATAGTTGATGCAACATGCAGACTACAGGGAGCTGTATTTGACCGTATCATACCTGATCCAGGAGTACTCCACCTTTGGGTGCAAGTGTAGCTAGACTGTCAAGAGGGATCTGGAGATGGTATCTGGTGCGTACATAGCTCAGGAGCACTGGGAATGCAGTTGTGAGTTATCCCAATAGATGTTGTAAGTTTTGATAGAGAAAAACTATTCCTTTTGGTCTGGCAGAGATTTGAAATCATTGGCACAAGATCTACATACAAATGTGTGAATCAGAAGTAGGATAGAATCCCTCATGCCAGTTCTGGCATTTGATGAGATCATGACTGATTTTGTTTTGGCCACAATTCCACTTTCATATCTACCCTCGATTTCCTCTAATAGAGAGGAGGTGATGACCTAGTGGTAATATCACTAGACTATTCATCCAGAAACTCAGCTAATGTTCTGGGGCCCGGATTTAAATCTTGCCATGGTAGGTGATAGAACTTGAATTCAATGAAACATCTCTCAAATTAGGAATCTACTGATGACCATGAAACCATTGCCATTTGTCAGAAAAACCAATCTGGATTCTTTAGAGAAGGAAATCTGCCATCATTACGGGGACTGGTCTACATGTGACTCCAGAGACACACCAATATGGGTGATTCTTAACTGGCCTCGGGCAAATAGGGATGGGCAATAAATACTGATGTGGGTATGCCGGCGTTGGACTGGCGTAAACACAGTAAAAAGTCTGACAACACCAGGTTTTAGTCCAACCGATTTATTTGATAATATTCTCACAAGCTTTCGAGGTTACCCTCTTTGTCAAGTGAATGGAGAGTTCTGGCCTCAGACAGAGCAAATAAAGCACAGACAGTTTAGAGATTGCTGATTAGAATGCGAATCCTTACACCTAACCTGCTGTTCAAGTCTTAAAGTGGCTGATAATGTGAGTGGAAGGAGCACTGATCACAGTTTAAAGAGATGTGTATTGTCTCCAGACAGTACAGTAAGTGAGGTTTTGCAAACCCAGGCAAGTCACGGGGGTTACAGATAGTGCGACATGAACCCAAGATCCCTGTTGAGACCGTCCTCATGTGTGCGGAACTTGGCTATCAGTCTCTGTTCAGCGACTCTGCGCTGTCATGTGTCATGAAGGCCGCCTTGGAGAATGCTTACCCGAAGGTCAGAGGCTGAATGCCTGTTACCGCTGAAGTGTTCGCCAACAGGAAGGGAACAGTCTTGCCTGGTGACTGTCAAGTGATGTTCATTCATCCGTTGTCGTAGCGTCTGCATGGTCTCCCCAATGTACCATGCTTCGGGACATCCTTTCTTGCAACGTATCAGGTAGACAATGTTGGCTGAGTTGCAAGAGTATTTACCATGTACCTGGTGGATGGTGTTCTCATGTGTGATGATGGTATCCATGTCGATGATCCGGCATGTCTTGCAGAGGTTGCTGTGACAGGGTTGTGTGGTATTGTGGTCACTGTTCTCCTGAAGGCTGGGTAGTTTGCTGCGAACAATAGTCTGTTTGAGGTTGTGTGGTTGTCTGAAAGCAAGAAGTGGGGGTGTGGGGATAGCCCTGGCGAGATGTTTGTCTTCATCAATGTTATGTTGAAGACTCCGGAGAAGATGTCGTAGCTTCTCCGCTCCGGGGAAGTACTGGACGAGGAAGGGTACTCTGTCCATTGTGTCCTGTGTTTGCCTTCTGAGGAGATCGGTGCGGTTTTTCGCTGTGGCGCATCGGAACTGCCGATCTATGAGTCGAGCACCATATCCTGTTCTTATGAGGGCATCTTTCAGGGTCTGGAAAATAAATACTGGCCAGCCAGCGATGCCCATCTCCCATGAATGAATGAGAAAACACTTTCTACTTCCAAGAATCTGTCAACCCAGCCTTGAAAAAATTCTCAATGAGCCAGGCTCCACCATTCCCCAAGGGAGGCGATGGCCTAGTGCTATTATCACTAGACTATTAATCCAGAAACTCAGCAAATGTTCTGGTGATCCGGGTTCGAATCCTGCCACAACAGTTGGTGGAATTTGAATACAATTTTTTAAAAATCTGGAATTTATATTCTACTGGTGACCATGAAACCAATGCAGATTGTCGGAAAAATCCATCTGGTTCACTAATGTCTTGTAGGGAAAAAAATCTGCAACACTGCCCAGTCTGGCCTACATGTGATCCCAAAGCCACAGCAATATGCTTCACTCTCAACTCCCTCAGGCAACTAGAGATGGGCAATAAATTCCAGCCAACCAGCGATGCTTTTGTTCCACGAATGAATAAAAACAGGGAAGAGAATTCCATAGACTAACCACCCTCTGACGGAATAAATTTCTCCTCATCTCCATCTTAAATGGGAAATCCTAGGGTGGGGAGTTGAGAAGAAATATCTTCGCTTAAAGAGTTGTTGGGATTGGAGATGTTTAACTTGAAAAGCTGGTGGATAAATAATATAGAAAGGGAGTTGGACAAATAGTTCCAGGGCTAAAAGGGGAGCATGTAGGACTAAGCACAATTGCAAAGGGCCAACACAGGGCCAATGGGCCAAATGGCCTCCTTCTGTGCTGCCAGTTTATGTGATTCATTGATTCACTGTCAGGGTAATGTAGTTCTGACCCAATGGTTCTGACCCAGACTGTATCTGACCCAGGCATAATCATTGCTGACACTGGGTAGAAATGGAGATGCACTCTCAGTGTTAATGTGGGGGATCTGTTTTTGTGTCTGACCTGTACTGTACCTGACCCAGGCATAATCATTGCTGACACTGGGTAGAAATGGAGATGCACTCTCAGTGTTAATGTGGGGGGTGGGGGGGGTGGGGGATCTGTTTTTGTGTCTGACCTGTACTGTACCTGACCCAGGAACACTCAGCAATGGACTGGAATAAAATATCGTTCCTCAGTATCGTGTCACACTTTAAATGAAAGAAAAACCATGCCAAATATTTCTAAAATACCAACAAGTAACAGCATTAATATCAAATTCATCTTTTCATAAAGAACTTTCTATTTTTCCCAGCATATGTTTTAATGAATTTCATTCTTGCACATCCTATTATGAACAGAACCTGTTTAATCTTGCAACAGATACGGGCTGTGTATAGGTGAAACAGGGTTCAGCCAACACTTGCACGGTTTAGTGTCAGATACTGGAGTATCTCGTCGAAATCCCAGTGGACTGCCGGTGGTGAATGGCGAGGAATGTTTCCAACCGTGGGCTATGGAAAGCGATCCACAGCTATTCACAGATTAAACAAATGAAAGAAAATAAGTCTGCCTCGAGTTACAGAGATATTCCGGGAATTTCAATCTGCAGTGAAAGCAAAGTGGGGAGAACGAACATGCATTCGTGACAGGAGTTTCCTCACAATCCCGCAACCCCTTCAGATAGGGTAGATCAAGAGAAATTGTTTCCTCCAGTTGGGGTAGGAAGGGTGGCACAGTGGTTAGTACTGCTGTCTCCCAACGCCAGGGACCTGGGTTCGATTCCCAGCTTGGGTCACTGTCTGTGTGGAGTTTGCACGTTCTCCCCATGTCTGCGTGGGTTTCCTACGCATTTCTCCCACATTCTGAAAGACATGCTGGTTAGGTGCATTGACCCAAACAGCGTTGGATTGTGATGACTCGGGGAATTTCACAGTAACTTCATTGCAGTGTTAATGTAAGCCTTACTTGTGACTAATCAATAAACTTTAAGCAAGGGGTGAAGGGAGTCCAGACAAGAATATAACCTTAAAGTTAGACATGGGAGTGAAATCCAAAAATACATCAACATACGAAGGCTCGTGGAAAATCTATTGAAACTGGATATTCACCAAGCTTGTTTCAAAACTGAGCATTACAGAACCAAGGCAGATATATTGGGGTTGGAATATAGGCTTTCTGCATTCTAATTTGATGGTGGAACATGCTTGAGAGGCCAAGTGACCTCCTCCTGTTCCCGTGTTCCTTCCAGTTCTTCCCGAGGGAAATTTGAGGGGGTCTCAAAGTTGTTAAAGCGGGAACTGATTTACCAGTAAGAACAGCCGATTATCAGAGAGAGATTGAAATGAAATGGAAGGGATTGTCACCACCAGGAGTGGGAAGCCAGACATGAATCCTGTCTGAAAGGGTCTCATTGTGAACTAATCCCAAACAAACTGTGCTTCCCCACAAGGGTATGGTCAAGGAGAAATCCCACTGAGAATTCCTCAATGGCTCAGCCAAGTCCCTGCTGTCTATTAAAGAAGGGTCTCTAGACTATTTCTGCACCTCTTTGAAATTAGGTTCATTTGCTTCTTCTCATTCTTCCTACAAAACTGAATTACTTCACACTCCTCTGCATTAAATTCTAGCTGCTGCATGTTTGTCCATTTCATCGCTCTATCACCTGAAGGCTGTTACTATCCTCCCCACTGTCTCTTACATTTCAGCACTTTGTGTGATCTGCAAACTTTGAAATAGTTTCTTGACTATCCGACTCGAGGTTATTAATACACCAGAAGAACAATACTCCCAATACTGAGGGGACACCATGGTATAACCCACCTGCCCCAACCCTCTCCAGCTCTCCCTTTGCCAACGTTATAGAACCCTACAGTGCAGAAAGAGGCCCTTCGGCCCATCGAGTCTGCACCGTACACAATCCCACCCAGGCCCTACCCCCATATCCCTACATATTATACCCATTAATCCCTCTAACCTACACATCCCTGGACACTAAGGGGCATTTTTTTAGCGTGGCCAATCAACCTAACCCGCACATTTTTGGACTGTGGGAGGAAACCGGAGCACCCGGAGGAAACCCACGCAGACATGAGGAGAATATGCAAACTTCACACAGACAGTGACCCGAGCCGGGAATCGAACCTAGGCCCCTGGAGCTGTGAAGCGGCAGTGCTAACCACTGTGCTACCGTGCCACCTTAATCCGCAAAGCCACACCATCAATTATTAATTCCAATCCGCTCGGATTGGATCTATTTTAAACTCTCTGAAATTAATTCTCCTCCAATTGAGGACGTTTTGATTTGATTTAATCTATTATTGTCACATGCATTAGTATACAGTAAAAGCTTTGTTAGAGTAAGCTGTGATGAACAGTTGACTGGGAGGTATGTTATTCCTAGGATCGATATTAGGACCACTGCACTTTTATACATATGTTAATAACCTGGATTTGAGATTACAGACTATAATTGCAGAACTTGCAGATAACATGAAACTTGGAGATGGGGATTTTCCAGTCCCAAAGAACAAAGAGCAAAGAACAAAAACAGCACGGGAAACAGGCCCTTCGGCCCAACGAGCCCGCGCCGCCATCTCAACACCACCAGTCCCCCTCTCCACCCACGACCCCTGTCTAATGTTTTAAGGCCATCCAGATTGAGGGAATCTGATTTAGGGACAATTTATTCCTGCCAATCAGCCTAACAGCACATCTTTGGGGTGTGGGAGGAAACCGGAGCACCCGGAGAAAACCCACGCAAGCACGGGGAGAATGCGCAAACTCCCACAGACACCGGCCCAAATCCATGTGTCTGCACAGCAATCAGTGATAGTCACTGAGCTGTCGTCTTGCCCAGTATCTGGTCCAGTTTAAGCACACACTAACGACATGAAGCACTAGGCCAATCTCGAACAACCAAGAGCAGCCCCAGTACGACCCATCGCGTGTATGCCCCTCGTTGGACACGAGGCGGACCGACTTAAAACCTCGGAATGAAAAGGGGAAAAAAAAGTGAATGGAAATTCAGCTGAGGGCAAGATTTGCCATCCTCGTTGGCAGCAGCAGCAGGATACGAATGGCCCAAGAATTCCAGACACGGTAAGAAAAATTGCGGAAAGTGACAGAATTCAAAAGGACAAGAAGCAGAGAAATAGAGAGAAACATTTGTCTGGCTTCACCTAGGAGTGAGAAAAACAATACCAATTGAGAACTGAATCGAAGGGGAGGCTGAAAGGGTTACATGTAGTATGATGAAAGGGGTGAAGCCATGATCCCTTAACTGAAATGTGCTTCTCAGCCTTAGGGTGAAGTCATGTATCACATCCAGCCCAAGATCAGGTGCAATGGCTTATCTTGACAGCTTTCATTTTGTTTCTTCTTCTTGTGGGGACTATGAATTGGACTCAGTTTAGATTTGGTTTTTGGAGCAAGCAAGGAGATGGATTCGGATCCACCTGGTCCGCTCTGTGCATTGGCTTTGTAATTTAAGGTTGGAGGAACTGCCAGGGGGAGGCGGTATGGGGTGTAAGTCGAAGATTAAGTTCCCAATAAGTGGTGCCAAACAGGGAACCTGGCATCATCTCGCCAGCTTCTAGGTTTAAGCCAAGGGAATTTGCAAGTGCTCTGAAGAGCCTGGTGGAGCTAGTGGATAAGTAGTTAAAATAGTTAATTGAACAATTAAGTGAGGATTTGACCAAACAGTGAGGCTTCCACAGTCAGTGCATTGGTTTCAGCAGGGTCACATCGGAGAGAGAGCACAGCCAGAATTTAGGGAGCTAGGTAGGAAAATAATTAACAGGATCTCAAAGGTATTAATCTCTAGATTGCTGTTAATGTAACTCCAAAGATGTGCGGGTTAGGTTCATTGGCTATGCTAAAATTGCCCCTTAGTATCCTGGGATGTGTAGGTTAGAGGGATTAGCAGGTAAAATGTGTAGGGATATGGGGATAGGGTCTGGGTGGGATTGTGTTCCGTGCAGACTCGATGGGCCGAAGGGCCTGTTTCTGCACTGTAGGGGTTCTATGGTAAAAACTCACAAGTGACTATTGGAAAAGAGGCAGATGAATGCATGACTGCAGAAGTGTTGCAGGAGGGAAGGCTTTTGATTCTTAGAACATTGGGATTAGTTCTTGGGAAGATAGGACTTGAACAGATGGTTTACACCTAATCAGAGCCGGGCTCAATTTTCTTGTAGCGATTTGCTGGTACTCCTGGAGAGGGTTTATATTAACCTGTCAGGGAAGTTATTACTAAAAAGGTCTGTCATGTACAAAGAAATATTGGGTAGGTTTGTGCAAGAAGGAAAGTAATAAAGCCTCAATTAAGCTTGCAGTGCATCTTTGTGAAAGCGTAGAGTGTAGTAAATTAGATTGGTGACTTACAGATTGCCATGTAGTAATATAACATTGTGGCTAAAACAGAGATCTAATTCAAAGAACAGAAGGACTGTGGAATGAATGTTCCTGGATATAATAATAAATCAAATCAAAACAAGATGTACAGGAAAGGTTGGAAAGGAAGGAAAATGGTAATGATTATGGAGGGCACTGCAAATGTTGGAAAGAGGATTTCCCAGTAGGATCCAAGGCAGAATCTATCTGGTTAAAGCTAAGGAACAAAAAGGGTGAAATTACATCACTGCATTCTATGTGTAACCAACATAGGAAAAATATGGAGGAACAAATTTACAAAGACATTACAGAGAAGTGTAAGAATTTTGGAGTAGTTATTTCATTCCATTATGACGGTAGCATTTGTTACCGAGCCCTAATTGAAGGTGGTAGTGAACCACCTTTTAGAACAGTCCATGTGGTGTAGGTATACCCACAGTGCTGTTAGGGTGGGAAATCCAGAATTTTGACCCAGTGACAGTGAAGGTACTGTGATATATTTCCTAGTCAGGATGGTAATTAACTTGGAGGTGAGCTTGCAGTTGGTGGCGTTTGCACTTACCTGCTGCCCTTGTCCGTCCAGATGGTAGAGGTTAAGGATTTTGTAGGTGATGTTGAAGGAGCTTTGGTGAGTTGTTGCAGTACGTGTTGTAGATGGTACAGATTGCTACCAATGTACATCAGCAGTATACTGCCACGAAACATGTAGCATGTTGCATGGAGAATCTTGCCCAGTATGTTTTCTGTCCAACAGATTTAGCTCCTGGAGCCAAAGGGATCAAGGGGTATGAGCGGAAGGGGAGATCAGGCTATTGAATTTGATGATCAGCCATGATCAAAATGAATGGCGGAGCAAACCCGAAGGGCCGAATGGCCTACTCCAGCATCTAGGTTCTATGTTTCAGAATTGGTCAGAACATTGAATACAGGAGTTGGGACATCTTGTTGAAGTTGTAGAAGTCCAACTTGGAATACTGTGTACAGTTCTGGTCATCTTATTATAGAACGGATATTATTAAACTAGAAAGACTGCAGAAAAGATTTACTAGGATGAACAAAGAACAAAGAAAATTCCAGCACAGGAACAGGCCCTTCGGCCCCCCAAGCCTGCACTGACCATGCTGCCTGACTTAACTAAAACCCCCACCCTTCCGGAACCATATTCCTCTATTCCCATCCATTCATTTACTTGTCAAGACGCCCCTTTAAAGTCACTACCGTATCTGCTTCCACTACCTCCCCCATCAACGAGTTCCAGGCACGCACTACTCTCTGTGTAAAAATTCTGCCTCATACATCTCCTTTAAGCCTTGCCCCTCGCACCTTAAACTTATGCCCCTTGATTCTTTCACCCTGGGAAAAAGCTACTGACTATCCACTCTGTCCATGCCTCTCATAATCTTTTACACTTCTATCAGGTCTCCCCTCAACCTCCATCGCTCCAGTGAGAACAAACTAAGTTTCTCCAACCTCTCCTCATAGCCAATGCCCTCCATACCAGGCAACACCCTGGTAAATCTTTTCTGTACCCTCTCCAAAGCCTCCACATCCTTCTGGTAGTGTGGTGACCAGAATTGAACACTATATTCCAAGTGCGTTCTAACTAAGGTTCTATAAAGCTGCAACATGACTTGCCAGTTTTTAAACTCAATGCCCCGGCCAATGAAGGCAAGCATACCGTATGCCTTTTTGACTACCCTCTTCACCTCCAATGTCACTTTCAGTGACCAGTGTACCTGTACACTGCCTCTACTACTACCTCTGGCAGCTTGTTCCAGACACTCACCTCTGTGTGAAAAAACATTGCCTTTGCCTTCAATATTCTTAAGGGTTCTGCCATTTACTGTATATTTCTTGTCTGTATTAGACCTTCCAAAATGCATTTGTCCAGATTAAACTCAATTTGCCATCTTTCTGCCCAAGTCTCCAACTGATCTATATCCTTCTGTATCCTCTGATGATCCTCATCGCTATCCGCAAACCTACTAATTAATCCAGCCACATTTTCTTCCAAATCATTTATATATATTAAAAACAGGGACTTGATGGTTTGAGTTATAAGGAGATGCTGGATAAACTAGGACTTTTCTCTCTGAAGTGTAGGAGGGTGAGGGGTGATCTTATAGAGGTCTATAAAATAATGAGGGGCACAGATCAGCTAGATAGTCAATATCTTTTCCCAAAGGTAGGGGAGTTTAAAACTAGAGGGCGTAGGTTTAAGGTGAGAGGGGAGAGGTACAAAAGGGTCCAGAGGAGCAATTTTCTTTCACACAGACGTGAGTGTCTGGAACAAACTGCCAGAGGTAGTAGTAGAGGCAGGTACAATTTTGTCTTTTAAAAAAGCAGGATCTGGGCCAAACTTGGGCAATTGGGACTTGCTTAGTGTAAAAAAAAGGGGTGGCATGGACAAGTTGGTCTGAAGAGTTTGTTTCCAAGATGTAAACCTCTATGAATCTGTGGCGAACCGCAACTTTTCTGTTGGGTCAAGGTGGGAGATGTGCTTCTCTGGTCTTGAACAGAGATTTTCAGGTCCCGATTGAATCTCCCACCCCGCCAGGAGTACTTCATTCTGGCGGGGTTCAGACCAGCTCCCCACGTTCGGGGAACTAGCGGGAGGCCCTGCCAGAATGAAGGGGGGGGGCAATCAGGGTCCCCCAGGGGGTCTGGTGGTGGGGGGGGGGGGGGGGTCGGTGTCCCCGGCATGGGCACCTTGGCAGTGCCAGCTTGTGCCCCTGATGCTGCTCAAGGGGCAAAGTGCCCAAGCCCAGGAGGCTCCTTGGAACTGCCCACTGGGCATCGGGCAGTGCCAAGGGGGCAGGGCCTATTGTGGGTGGGGCTAGGAACAACTGATGGGAGTGAGGGGTCCCGCTGCCACTCTGCATGAGGATTGGTCCGGGCTGGAGGGAGGCCAGTGATCGGGGCGCTCTGGGAAGGGGGAGGCAGGGTTAGGAGTGGCCAGGGAATTGTTGTGAGGGCTGCGATCATGGCCGTGGGGGTGGGGTTGGGTGGGGGGTGGGGTGGTGGTGGTGCTGGAGGGGCAGCACTCTGGGGTCCCGGGCTGGCCAGCAAACAGGGAGTCTGACAGATCAAGACCACTGCGCATGCCCAGAGTTTCACAACTGTCAGACTTTGGTGCGAACAGGCCCAGCACTACTCGTCGCCTCCCCCACTCCCCCCCAACTCCCCCGCCACTCCCCCACCCCCCCACTCAGGTTTTTATGATATTCACGACTGGGTACAGAATGCGGAGATTCAGGTGAGAAGCTAAAATGACAAAACAGTGGGGATTTCAAACAGTTCTCCCAACAATTCAGCACTTTTGGGAGAATTGCATCTCTGTTTCTATGTTTCTTGGGGATAAAGTGGGCCCAATGGATCAAATGTCAGTGGGAGAATATTTAGGTGAGTGTGATCATTGTATCATAAGGCTCAGGTTGGTTTAGGACAACTCAAAGGACAGGGAACAATCACATTTTAAAAAGGATGCAAAGACATTGGAGAGAACACAGAATTTTACAAGAATGGTTCCAGGACTAAGGAACTTCAGTTGCTCAGATAGATTATAGAAGTTGGGACTATTTTCCTTGGAGAAGAAAACATTAAGAGGAAAATTCCATAGAAGTATTCAAAGCCCATGAGATGGCTGGACAGAGTAAATGGGGAAAAACTGTTAGAAGGATTGAGAACAAGAGGGCACAGATATTGAAGTAATTGGCAAAAAAAAAAGCAATGATGACGTGAGGAAAATCTTGATACATGGTGAATGGTTAGGTTCTGGAACACTGCCTGAGAGTGTGGTAGAAGTAGTGTCCACTCTGCGCTTTGAATCATCAACTGAAAAGACTTTGCAGGATTACAGGGGAGTGGCAATGAGTTCTCTTATCGAAAGCAGCAAGATTGCGTTGTATGGCGGGATTGTCATTTGAAAGGAGCTTTTTTGGTTTGAGCCTTTCCTTTTCAAAGAACAAAGAACAAAAACAGCCCGGGAAACAGGCCCTTCGGCCCAACGAGCCCGCGCCGCCATTTTAACATTACCAGTCCCCCCTCCACCCATGAACCTTATCTATGATTATGGCATTCCACATTGAGGGAAACTAATTTAGGGACAATTTATTACCTCCAATCAGCCTAATAGCACATCTTTGGGGTGGGGTGGGGGTGCTGGGCCTGTTGGCACAGGAGAAAGTTTTATCTCTCTTTGCTGGGTTTGTGCAGTCAGGGAGAGTTGTGTTAGATCTGGTTGGGTGAGGGCAGTAAGTTTTGTGTTGGCTCCCACACTCGCAGACACAGTACTCTTCAACCTTATCAGTGTATTTCAATTATGACCGAGACATGCACCCTGATTTCTGACGGGGGCTTGTCAGATGACCTCTTTAATCAAATTATATATAATTTAAAGAAAATTAAGAGGCACCTTAAATCCGGTCTTCCATTTAATAAAGTCCTGGTCAATCTTTGGCTTCAACTTTATTTTTCTGTCCTTCATTAATGTTTTCCGTTTATTCTTTAATGGGATGTGACTGCCGCTGGCAAGATCAGCATATGTTGCTCATCTGTCTGGAGTTACGTGTAGACCAAACCACATGAAGATGGCAAAATCATCACTTGAATCTACTCTATTATAATCAGTTCTGATATTTGTAAAGTAATAGATAGATCACATCAGTGCAGAAGGAGGCCATTCAGCCCATTGAGTCAGTACCAACCACAATCAAACCTGGTTCCCTGGCGCTGTAAGGTAGCAGTGCCAACCATTGTGTCGCTGTGCTGACCATGGTTTTGCAGCTATATAAAGGATATGGAGGCAGTAAAGAAGATGTAAAAATGATTTACCAGACTGATGCCCAAACTGGGAAGATTATATCCATCGGCAAAGATTGATATATTTTCTCCTTAAGATGATGAAAGAGTTTCATTGGATAGAGACAAATTTTCCATTTGTGGGGGGAGAACAAAACGCAAGGGCACAAGCATAAGCTAGCAATTTAAAAAATCAATAAGGAATACAGGAAAAATCACTTTTACCAGAGTGATGAAAATGTGCAACTTCTTACCAAGGGAATAGTTGAGTCTAAAGTTTTAAAAGTTTATTTATTAGTCACGAGCAAGGCTTCCATCAATAGTGCAGTGAAGTTTCTGTGAAATTCCCCTTGTCACCACACTTCGGTTCCTGTTTGAGTCAATGCACCTAACCAGCACGTCTTTCAGAAAGTGGGGGAAAACCGGAGCGTCCAGAGGAAACCCATGCAGACATGGGGAGAATGTGCAGACTCCACACAGACAGTGACCCAAGCTGGGAATCGAACCTGGGTCCCTGGCGGTTTGGAGCAGCAATGCTCACCACAGTACTACCATACCACCCAGAGTCTAATATCATAGGCACCTTAAAGGGAATGCGAGAAACAAATGAGGGACAAAGAAATAGAAAGCTGTGTTGATGGAGTCACTTGAAAGAGGGTTGGGAGGAGACACATCTTCAGGATCAACAGATGCGTGTGTTTGAGAAGAATGGCTTTACTCTGTATCTAACCCCGTGCTGTACCTGTCCTGGGAGTGTTTGATGGGGACAGTGTAGAGGGAGCTTTACTCTGTTTCTAACCCCGTGCTGTACCTGTCCTGGGAGTGTTTGATGGGGATAGTGTAGAGGGAGCTTTACTCTGTATCTAACCCCGTGCTGTACCTGTCCTGGGAGTGTTTGATGGGGACAGTGTAGAGGGGGTTTTACTCTGTATCTAACCCCGTGCTGTACCTGTCCTGGGAGTGTTTGATGGGGACAGTGTAGAGGGAGCTTTACTCTGTATCTAACCCCGTGCTGTACCTGTCCTGGGAGTGTTTGATGGGGGGACAGTGTAGAGGGAGCTTTACTCTGTATCTAACCCCGTGCTGTACCTGTCCTGGGAGTGTTTGATGGGGGACGATGTAGAGGGAGCTTTACTCTGTATCTAACCCCGTGCTGTACCTGTCCTGGGAGTGTTTGATGGGGGACGATGTAGAGGGAGCTTTACTCTGTTTCTAATCCCATGCTGTACCTGTCCTGGGAGTGTTTGATGGGGACAGTGTAGAGGGGGTTTTACTCTGTATCTAACCCCGTGCTGTACCTGTCCTGGGAGTGTTTGATGGGGGACAGTGTAGAGGGGGTTTTACTCTGTATCTAACCCCGTGCTGTACCTGTCCTGGGAGTGTTTGATGGGGACAGTGTAGAGGGAGCTTTACTCTGTACCTAACCCCGTACTGTACCTGTCCTGGGAGTGTTTGATGGGGGACAGTGTAGAGGGAGCTTTACTCTGTACCTAACCCCGTGCTGTACCTGTCCTGGGAGTGTTTGATGGGGGACAGTGTAGAGGGGGTTTTACTCTGTACCTAACCCCGTGCTGTACCTGTCCTGGGAGTGTTTGATGGGGGACAGTGTAGAGGGAACTTTACTCTGTATCTAACCCCGTGCTGTACCTGTCCTAGGAGTTTTGATGAGGACAGTGTCGAGGAAAGTTTATTTCATGTCTAATTGGAACTGTACCTGCCCTGGGAGCATTTAATTCTGGAACAGTATTCCATTCCATAGCCGTGACATCCCTCAGTTTGATGGGAACATGTTTGCACTTCAGCTCCGTGAAATATATCCCACAAAAAGAGCAAAATGGATCATTGTGTGTGATAGTGGAATGCTCAATATCACATCTGGCCACTTGAACCTCTGTAACTCAAGCAGCACAGATTGGGTTACTAGCCTTTAGACACATATGCACAATGATTGGTGTTTAGTAGCACACCACAGCCAATGACATCATTTCCCTGCCTCTTCCCTCCTCTCCGTGGTGACATGTGTGTGAAAGACTAGCTTCATTTCTGCTCAGGGCTCTTTTGTAATCCTGCACTAACTGATTCAATGATTTAACTCACTGTTCCTTGGATTTGTTTTCATACAACTCACTTGAAACTGGTGTTAAGCAATTAGGGAAAGCTAAACAGACAATTGCAACCAGAAATTGGCCTTCAATGGCCCATTGAGGAGATGAATAGCCGCTTGGCATGTTTGGTTTGCACCTGCCAGTGAACATCAATGCTCCAAATCCAGATCCCTTACCAATCCAGCCTCTGGGCTATGATTCTGTCCAGACGTACGGCTGGTTGTGTATGGCCATTTCTGACTTTGCTGACACAACTCAAAACACAGTATCCCACATTAGATGTGGTTCTGAAAGGAGACTGCATTTGCTAAATAATCCTCAATATGCTGCAAATTATATTGACAACCAATTTCAAATCGTCAGTCAGTGTGATGCATTCACATAAATTAATACACAGGGCCCTCTTCTTTGTAGACAGAAAGAACAGTTACACACATTGCACCTGTTGTAGTAAAACAAAGTAAGTGACAACCATTCTCTGGTTCACTGTCAAGCTACCTGGTTTAAGTTTCAATCAATACTCGGCTATGAACCGTCAGTCACCATCAACTGGTGCATTTCTATTTCACTTCTCATAAGATATAAAGTTATTGTTTCACCTCACATTGTTATTCTTTAGTTGTCTTGATGAGTGCAAGTTGAAAAGCTTTGACAAGATGTTTTTTTTTTCAGCAATCCATATCCAGATATCTGTGAATGTTCACACATGGGCACTAAACTGATTGTCATTATTTTAAGAACATAAGAATATAAGAATTAGGAGCAGGAGTCGGCCATCTGGCCCCTCGAGTCTGCTCCGTCATTCAATAAGATCATGACTGATCTTTTAGTGCACTCAGCTCCACTTACCTGCCCGCTCACCATAACCCTTAATTCCTTTACTGTTCAAAAATCTATCTATTCTTGCCTTAAAAACATTCAATGAGGGAGCCTCAACTGCTTCACTGGGCAGGGAATTCCATAGATTCACAACCCTTTGTGTTTTAATCTTCAGCTGCCCCTCAACTTGAAGATAACGTCAACTCAGGGTTTGATTTTCTGCCTCCAGTTTTCACCTAATTGGATAGACTGTTTCTTGACCCTCTGACCTTTGGTCAATGGAGTAAGAAGTCTCACCACACCAGGTTAAAGTCCAACAGGTTTATTTGGTAGCAAAATCCACTAGCTTTCAGAGCGCTGCTCCTTCGTCAAGTAAGTGGGAGTTCTATTCACAAACAGGGCATATAAAGACACAAACTCAATTTACAAAATAATGGTTGGAATGCGAGTCTTTACAGGTAATCAAGTCTTAAAGGTACAGATAATGTGAGTGGAGAGAGGGTTAAGCACAGGTTAAAGAGATATGCATTTTCTCCAGACAGGACAGTTAGTGAGATTTTGCAAGCTCAGACAAGTCATGGGGGTTACAGATAGTGCGACATGAACCCATGATCCCGGTTGAGACCGTCCTCATGTGTGCAGAACTTGGCTATCAGTCTCTGTTCAGCGACTCTGTCTTGTCATGTGTCGTGAAGGTCACCTTGGAGGACACTTACCTGAAGTACTGAACTGAATGCCCGTGAACGCTGAAGTGTTCCCCAACAGGAAGAGAACAGTCTTGCTTGGTGATTGTCAAGTGGTGTTCATTCATTCACTGTCATAGTGCCTGCATGTTCTTCTCAATGTACTATGCCGCGGGACATCCTTTCCTGCAGCGTATCAGCTGGACAACGTTGGCTGAGTTTCAAGAGTATGTTCCGTGTACCTGGTGGATGGTATTCTCACGTGAGATGATGGCATCTGTGTCGATGATCCGGCATGTCTTGCAGAGGTTGCTGTGGCAGGGTTGTGTGGTGTCGTGGTCACTATTCTCCTGAAGGCTGGGTGGATTGCTGCGGACAATGACCTGTTTGAGGTTGTGCAGTTGTTTGAAGGCAGGATGTGGGGGAATGACCTTGTCGAGATGTTCTTCTTCATCAATGACATGTTGAAGGCTCTGGAGAAGATGTCGTAGCTTCTCTGCTCCGGAGAAGTACTGGATGAGAAAGGGTACTCTGTCTGTCGTGTCCCGTGTTTATCTTCTGAGGAGGTCTGTGTGGTTTTTCGCTGTGGCGTGTCAGAACTGTCAATCATGTGACTGAACAGGATGATTTCTGGTCCCCTGACTATAGTCACTTGGGGTAGGATGTCCAATGGGGTAGTGGGATCTGGAGAACAAGACGTGCTTCCTTTTCTTTCCTTCTCTGCTGCTGCTCTGCCTCATCATTCAGACGCTGGGACTCGGAGCGTGACGCAGTTTGATGGACAAGTTGTCACCATTTTGAATGATGGGTAGAAAGCTCCTTCCACTTATTAATATCAATGCTGCTGAATTTCAGTGAGAGATTCAGGGTTTCTTTGAAGAGTTTCTTTCTCCTCTTCTGGAACATTAACCATTTGTGATTTGAGAAAACAGGACCTGACACAGGAGCTATTTTGGTGGTCTGGACACTGTGTCCCATTCATTAAAGTGGATTTACAGGAGGATAGGCTGAATTCTTGTTTAGTCAGCCTCAAGAAGTATGTAAGCATTTAATCTTCAATAAACAAGTAGACTTTCTGGCTCTGGGCCTCCAATTCACTCTTGACCTTTCCCAGGACCTTATCTTTATCATAAAGCATGGTGATGGACTAGGAGCTATGGAGAAACAAATGGATTCAGGCATTTGGATCCACAAATAACTGAAAACTAGGGCAGAGGTACAAAGAAAAATCACAAGCTGTATTGCAATGTTGGCCTTTATCATGAAGAAACTGGAATGTCAAGTCATGCTGGAGTTGCATAAAGAACTAGTTCGGCCCCAGCGGAGAAATGGGAGTGGTTCTGGGCATGGCACCTCAGGAATTTTATATTGTTCTTGGTGAGTGTGCACTGGAGAATTATACTGGAGTCAAAAGGATGATATCTTGAGGCCACTTTGTACAGAATTTGTCTGGGATTTTCCAGCTCTCCCCCACCCCCTTCCCGGCACCCCACACAGTGTGTTTTCCGACGATGAAGGCACGATTGCCATTGGCTTCTGTCATCCAGTCCCGATAAGGATGACAATGTTTTGTGTGACTTGCCTGTCCCCGTACCCCCCTCCCCCCGAGAGCATACAGTGGGACTGTGGTGGGGGGGGTCACCTCAGGTGGGCCCAGAAGATTCCGCCAGTGGGAAGGGCCGTAGATTCCCACCCTGAATTAGAAGCTGTGCTCGCCATGGGCAAAAATCCCAATGGCCATGGAGTCTCGGGGAAGCCGGAATTGGGAATTGTGCCAGCAAAATTTCAATTGAGGATCTTTCCCACTCTCGCCCCAGTGACGCGCTCAGGTTCCTGCGCAAAGATATTTTGGCCTTGGAGGGAGTGCAGAGGAGGTTTACTAGGCTGATACCGGAGTTGAGGGGGTTGAGCTATGAGGAGAGGCTGAATAAACTGGGCTTGTACTCGTTAGAGTTTAGAAGAATGAGGGGAGATCTCATTGAAACGTATAAGATGATGAATGGGATGGATAGGATAGAGGTGGAGAGACTCTTCCCGCTCAAAAAAGACAGTAGGACTAGGGGGCACAGCCTGAAGATAAAGGGGGGGCGGTTTAGAACGGAGTTGAGGAGGAACTTCTTCACTCAAAGGGTGGTGAATCTCTGGAATTCTCTGCCCGTTGAAGTGGTGGAGGCTGCCTTGCTAAATATTTTCAAGAAGCGGGTTGATGGGTTTTTGATAAGAGAAGGGATTAAGGGTTATGGGGAGAGGGCGGGAAGGTGGAACTGAGCCACGACAGATCAGCCATGATCTTATTGAATGGCGGGGCAGGCTCGAAGGGCCAGATGGCCTACTCCTGCTCCTATTTCTTATGTTCTTATGTTCATGCCCAAGAAGGGCATTACATTTATTAACATTCATTGTAATATCATCAGCAGCCTTGACTCTGCTAGGTCTGCCCTCGATCTGTCTTCCTACCCAGCTGGCATGAATCACAACTGAATTCCAAAACAGAAGCCAGTTGTGATGCCCACACTGGGGTGAGAGGAGGAGGGGGAGGGGTGTGCACAACTAAGTACCCCCCTAGATGGTGAGGTACACGCTGGGGCACCCTATTGACTTGGCGGTGCCAAACTGAAAGTGCAACTTGTTAGTGCCAGGGACAGGTCTTCTGGGGAGCCCTATTGGGGGTTCCCCTAGTGCTTGGTCGAGGGTGGGAGCGATGGGAGAGTGTGCCGATGCCTCTCGGGGGGGGGAGCTGTGCATCAATGCTTTTGCGGGGAGTAGTGCCCAGATGCTTGTGGTGGGAGGGGATTGCCCCGTTGCTCGTCAGGAATTGCCCCGATGATTGTGGGTGAGGGTCACCACAAAGCTTGTGGTGGGGATGGGAGGATGTGGGGGGGGGAGGTGAGGAGTTGGGGGGGGGAGGGGTTGGGCCCCTCCATGTCCATTCTAAAGGCAGTGCCCCGATCTCTGTGGAGCTGAACATTGCTGGCTCTAACAGGCTCCACTCCATGACGCTGCAAACAACAACCCCAGATTCTCCATTCAGCGAGTGCTGAGGTGTCAAAACCCAACTCTGCCACTGGGGAGATACACACTGGTTTTTAATCTGACACTCATGCCCTGATGAACTTCAGGGCGATTAGGGCAGCATGGTGGCACAGTGGTTGGCACTGCTACTTCTCAATGCTGGGGACCTAGGTTCGATTCCCAGCTTCGGTCAGTGCGGAGTCTGCACATTCCCCCCGTGTCTGTGTGAGTTTCCTCCAGGTGCTCTGGTTTCCTCCCACAGCCTGAAAGATGGACTGGTTCAGTCACTGACCACGCTAAATTCTCCCTCAGTGTACCTGAACAGGCATCAGAATGTGGCAACTGGGAGATTTTCATAGTAACTTCATTGCAGGATTAATGTAAGTCTTCTTGTGACATTAATGAACTTTTTTTAAGCCCTTTGGGTTTAAATAGATGTTCAGTGACGTGCCTGCGGTCCTTAAAATTCTAATGAGCTTCAGAAGGATATTAATTCCTGTAGTGAAGAAATCAAAATGCAAAGGGAATAATTTTTAAATGAGAGTTGGCCATTCTGGAATAAAATCAGGAAACTCTTTTTGATTCAAAGGAAAGTGAAATTTGAAAACCAATCTCCCAAAAGATTACAATTCCTGGACCAGTTGAAATTTGCAAAATTTTGATTTTTGATCCATTATTGTCACGTGTTAGCATACAGTGAAAAATATTGTTTCTTGCACGCTATACAGACAAAGCATACCGTTCATAGAGAAAGAAAGGACAGGGTGCAGAATGTAGTGTTACATTCATAGCTAGGACATAGAGAAAGATCAACTTAATGTGAGGTAGGTCCATTCAAAAGCCTGACAGCAGCAGGGAAGAAGCTGTTCTTGAGTCGGTGGGTACGTTAGCTTTGACTTTTATATTTTTTTCCTGGTGAAAGAAGGTGGAAGAGAGAATGTCCGGGTGTGTGGGGTCCTTAATTATACCGGCTGCTTTACTGAGGCAGTGGGAAAAGTATTTAGATAACAAAAAGATATTTGTTCAGTAGGCTATGGAAGTATATGGAGGAAAGGCAGTCAAAACTGAGGCACAAAACAGCCAAAATCTAACTGAATGGTGGAACACGCCAGCTGAACAGCTTCTCCCAGTCCCAACGTGCTTGAACTGCTGCAGTGGATTAGTTTTGGGACAATACAGAGGGAGCTTTACTCTATATCTAACCCCGTGCTGTACCTGTCCTGGGAGTGTTTGATGGGGACAGTGTAGAGGGAGCTTTACTCTGTATCTAACCCCGTGCTGTACCTGTCCTGGGAGTGTTTGATGGGGACAGTGTAGAGGGAGCTTTACTTTAGGCATGAACCTCAGGTCAGTAGTTTTAGCTGGGGCAAGGGTAATTATGAGGCTATTAGGAGAGAATTAGGAAGAATAGGTTGGACTAGGAGATTACAGGGACTGGGAACGTCTGAAATGTGGAGTTTTTTCAAGGAGCAGCTACTGCGAGTCCGTGATAGGTATGTCCCTGTCAGGCAAGGAGGAATTGATAGGGCTAGGGAACCGTGGTGCACCAAAAAAGTTGATTCGTTGGTTAAAAGGAAAAAGGAGGCTTATGTTCGGATGAGATGTGAGGGCTCGGGAAGTGCACTAGAAAGCTTTAGATTGGCTAGGAGGGAGTTGAAGAGGGAGTTAAGAAGGGCTAAAAGAGGACATGAGAAGACTTTGGCTGATAGGGTTAAGGAGAATCCTAAGGCGTTCTATAGGTATGTCAAGAACAGAAGGTTGGTTAGGGCAAGATTAAGGCCAGTTATAGACAGCAGAGGGAAGTTATGTGTGGAACCGGAGGAGATTGGAGAGGCATTGAACCAATATTTCTCTTCGGTGTTCACACAGGGGGACATGGATATAGCTGAGGAGGACACTAGATTGCAGGAGAGTAGAATTGACAGTGTTGCAGTTGTTAAGGAGGATGTGCTAGATATTCTGGAGGGTCTGAAAATAGATAAGTCCCCTGATCCGGATGGGATTTACCCCAGGATTCTCTGGGAGGCAAGAGAAGTGATTGCAGAGCCTCTGGCTCTGATCTTCAGGTCGTCGTTGGCCTCTGGTATAGTACCGGAAGATTGGAGGTTAGAAAAATGTTGTCCCATTGTTTAAGAAGGGAACAGAGACTTCCCCGGGAATTATAGACCGGTGAGTCTCACTTCTGTTGTGGGCAAGGTTTTAGAAAAAATTATTCAGGATAGGATTTATAGTTATTTGGAGAGTAATGAATTGATTGGAGATAGTCAGCATGGTTTTGTGGCGGGTAGGTCGTGCCTTACTAACCTTATTGAGTTTTTTGAGAAAGTGACCAAAGAGGTAGATGGGGGTAAGGCAGTGGACGTGGTGTATATGGATTTTAGTAAGGCGTTTGATAAGGTTCACCATGATAGGCTTCTGCAGAAAATGCAGATGTATGGGATTGGGGGTGATCTAGGGAATTGGATCAGGAATTGGCTAGCGGATAGGAGGCAAAGGATGGTGGTTGATGGTAAATATTCATCATGGAGTTCGGTTACGAGTGGTGTGCCTCAGGGATCTGTTTTGGGGCTACTGCTGTTTGTAATTTTTATTAATGATCTGGATGAGGGTATAGTTGGGTGGATTAGTAAATTTGCTGATGACACCAAAGTCGGAGGTGTGGTAGATAATGATGAAGGGTGTCGTAGTTTGCAGGAAGACTTAGACAGGTTGCAGAGCTGGGCCGAGAGGTGGCGGATGGAATTTAATGCGGAGAAGTGTGAGGTAATTCACTTTGGTAGGAATAACAGATGTGTCGAGTATAGGGCTAACGGGAGGACTTTGTATAGTGTGGATGAGCAGAGGGATCTAGGTGTATGTGTACATAGATCCCTGAAAGTTGGGAGTCAAGTAGATAAGGTTGTTAAGAAGGCATACGGTGTCTTGGCGTTTATTGGTAGGGGGATTGAATTTAGGAGTCGCAGCGTCATGTTGCAACTGTACACAACTCTGGTGTGGCCGCACTTGGAGTACTGTGTGCAGTTCTGGTCCCCACATTACAGGAAGGATGTGGAGGCTTTGGAAAAGGTGCAGAGGAGGTTTACCAGGATGTTGCCTGGTATGGAGGGGAGGTCCTATGAGGAGAGGCTGAGGGATTTGGGGTTGTTTTCGCTGGAAAGAAGAAGGCTGCGAGGGGATCTTATTGAAACATATAAGATGATTAGAGGTTTAGATAGGGTGGATAGTAATAGCCTTTTTCCTCTGATGGAGAAATCTAGCACGAGGGGGCATGGCTTTAAATTAAGGGGTGGTAGTTATAGGACGGATGTCAAGGGTAGGTTCTTTACCCAGAGGGTGGTGAGGGATTGGAATGCCATGCCTGCTGCAGTTGTAAATGCGCCTAGTTTGGGGGCATTTAAGAGATCCGTGGATAGGTTTATGGACAAAAAGGGATTGGTTTAGTTTAGTGGGTCATTGTTTTTGTAACTGGTCGGCGCAACATCGTGGGCCGAAGGGCCTGTTCTGCGCTGTAATGTTCTATGTTCTATGTTCTATGTACTCTGTATCTAACCCTGTGCTGTACCTGTCCTGGGAGTGTTTGATGGGGACAGTGTAGAAGGAGCTTTACTCTGTATCTAACCCCGTGCTGTACCTGTCCTGGGAGTGTTTGATGGGGACAGTGTAGAGGGAGATCTACCCTGTATCTAACCCTGTGCTGTACCTGTCCTGGGAGTGTTTGATGGGGACAGTGTAGAGGGAACTTTACTCTGTATCTAACCCCGTGCTGTACCTGTCCTGGGAGTGTTTGATGGGGACAGTGTAGAGGGAGATTTACCCTGTATCTAACCCTGTGCTGTACCTGTCCTGGATGTGTTTGATGGGGACAGTGTGGAGGGAGCTTTACTCTGTATCTAACCGCGTGCTGTACCTGTCCTGGGAGTGTTTGATGGGGACAGTGTAGAGGGAGATTTACCC
Organism: Prionace glauca; assembly: GCA_037974335.1. Lineage (NCBI taxonomy): Eukaryota > Metazoa > Chordata > Chondrichthyes > Carcharhiniformes > Carcharhinidae > Prionace > Prionace glauca. Next base: position 11,461,029 of record CM075721.1, on the reverse strand, counting down.
TGTATCTAACCCCGTGCTGGACCTGTCCTGGGAGTGTTTGATGGGGGGATAATGTACAGGGAGCTTTACTCTGTATCTCACCCCGTGCTGTACCTGTCCTGGGAGTGTTTGATGGGGACAGCGTAGAGGGAGCTTTACTCTGTATCTAACCCTGTGCTGTACCTGTCCTAGGAGTTTTGATGGGGACAGTGTAGAGTCAGCTTTACTCTGTATCTAACCCCGTGCTGTACCTGTCCTGGGAGTGTTTGATGGGGACAGTGTAGAGGGAGCTTTACTCTGTATCTAACCCCGTGCTGTACCTGTCCTGGGAGTGTTTGATGGGGACAGTGTAGAGAGAGCTTTACGCTGTATCTAACCCCGTGTTGTACCTGTCCTGGGAATGTTGATGGGGACGGTGTAGAGGGAGATTTACCCTGTATCTAACCCTGTGCTATACTTGCCTCGGGAGTATTTGATGAGGACAGTGTTTAGGAAATATTACTTTTGTCATTACTGGGAGTGTCCAAATAAGTGCACAATGTCGGAAAGTTTATATCATGCCCTTCAATTTGACAAGTGCAGAAATCACCAAACTGGAAACAATGTTGAACATTCTACTGGAGTGAGACAGAGAATGAAGAGGAGAGACGAGTGTGCACAGCTCTGGGGCAAGTGCCCAGGATATGTCTTGCTGTGACTTTGTGTATATTTGTTTTGCTCTCACTGTTTTGTAACACTTGGCTGCCATTGTTCACAGGCTTACCCCTGAACAAGCAAGTCGACACTCGATCTGTGGTGGCCAATTAGGCACTGACAAAGTATCTCACTGACAGACAGCTCCTGAAATGAGAACCCTTCCCGAGCCTCTGTCATTGTAGGTGACAAACATGAAGGTATTATCTTTGTGAGGCCGCCCTCCCCCCCCCCCCCCCCCCCCCTCCCTTCCTATTGCCTCTGGGCGAGAGAGGGGAGGGGAGCTGCGGTTAAGGGCAGGGTGGGGGCAGAATCCAAATAATGTTGCCTTTTTCATACCTTGTAATTCAAGACAGATGAGAAAATTAAAACATAATGAATTCATTATATAGTTTTACGAGATGCTTTAGCGACTCATGGTAAATAATAATGGGATTATCTGCCTGTGTGAATCCATTCCAAGCTCAGCTGCTGAAACCTCAGAGGAAAAACATGTAACTCTTTTGACAACTGTCAGTAAAGAGTTTCTTTAACCTGTGCTTAACCCTCTCTCCACTCACATTGTCTGTACCTTTATGACTTAATTATCTGTAAAGACTCGCATTCCAGCCATTATTTTGTAAATTGAGTTTGTGTTTTTATATGCCCCGTTTGTGAACAGATCTCCCACTCACCCGATGAAGGAACAGCGCTCCGAAAGTTTGTGCTACCAAATAAATCTCTTGGACTTTAACCTGATGTTGTGAGACTTCTTACTGTAAAGAGATCCACAGGGATGCTGGTTTACACAAGGCAATTGGCCTCAGGACTGCTAGGGGAATAAAGGGTCAACACCAGTTTCACCCAATGACCTGCTGCATGTGCGTGGGCATCAAGTCAGAGTAAACAGAATTGCATTCCTTTAGTTCTGTAAATCACTATAACCAGCATAACTATAACAATCATCTTCATCAGCTGGTTATAGTGATCTACTGAACTTGTGCATTTAACGTTCAAATCCCCCAAACTAATCCCACTGCCCCACACTTTCCCCATGGCCCTATACCAATCCCAAACTAATCCCACTGCCCCACTCTCTCCCCATAACCCTGTATCAATCCCAAACTAATCCCACTGCCCCACTCTCTCCCCATAACCCTGTATCAATCCCAAACTAATCCCGCTGCCCCACACTCTCCCCATGGCCCTATATCAATCCCAAACTAATCCCACTGCCCCACACTTTCCCCATGGCCCTATACCAATCCCAAACTAATCCCACTGCCCCACTCTCTCCCCATAACCCTGTATCAATCCCAAACTAATCCCACTGCCCCACTCTCTCCCCATAACCCTGTATCAATCCCAAACTAATCCCGCTGCCCCACACTCTCCCCATGGCCCTATATCAATCCCAAACTAATCCCATTGCCCCACTCTCTCCCCATGGCCCTATATTAATCCCAAACTAATCCCTCTGCTCCACTCTCTCCCCATGGCCCTGCATCAATCCCAAACTAATCCCACTGTCCCACTCTCTCCCTGTGGCCCTATGTCAATCCCAAACTAATTCCACTGCTCCACTCTCTCCCCATGGCCCTGTATCAATCCCAAACTAATCCCACTGTCCCACTCTCTCCTTGTGGCCCTATGTCAATCCCAAACTAATTCCACTGCTCCACTCTCTCCCCATGGCCCTATATCAATCCCAAACTAATCCCATTGCTCCACTCTCTCCCCATGGCCCTATATCAATCCCAAACTAATTCCACTGCTCCACTCTCTCCCCATGGCCCTGTATCAATCCCAAACTAATCCCACTGTCCCACTCTCTCCCTGTGGCCCTATGTCAATCCCAAACTAATTCCACTGCTCCACTCTCTCCCCATGGCCCTATATCAATCCCAAACTAATCCCATTGCTCCACTCTCTCCCCATGGCCCTATATCAATCCCAAACTAATTCCACTGCTCCACTCTCTCCCCATGGCCCTATATCAATCCCAAACTAATCCCATTGCTCCACTCTCTCCTCGTGGCCCTACATCGATCCCAAACTAATTCCACTGCTCCACTCTCTCCCCATGGCCCTGTATCAATCCCAAACTAATCCCACTGTCCCACTCTCTCCCTGAGGCCCTATGTCAATCCCAAACTAATTCCACTGCTCCACTCTCTCCCCATGGCCCTATATCAATCCCAAACTAATCCCATTGCTCCACTCTCTCCCCATGGCCCTATATCAATCCCAAACTAATTCCACTGCTCCACTCTCTCCCCATGGCCCTATATCAATCCCAAACTAATCCCATTGCTCCACTCTCTCCTCGTGGCCCTACATCGATCCCAAACTAATTCCACTGCTCCACTCTCTCCCCATGGCCCTATATCAATCCCAAACTAATCCCATTGCTCCACTCTCTCCCCATGGCCCTATATCAATCCCAAACTAATCCCACTGTCCCACTCTCTCCCTGTGGCCCTATGTCAATCCCAAACTAATCCCACTGCTCCACTCTCTCCCCATGGCCCTATATCAATCCCAAACTACTTCCACTGCTCCACTCTCTCCCCATGGCCCTATATCGATCCCAAATTAATCCCACTGTCCCACTCTTTCCCCATGACCCTGTATCAATCCCAAACTAATTCCACTGCTCCACTCTCTCCCCGTGGCCCTACATCGATCCCAAACTAATCCCACTGCCCACTCTTTCTCCAAAGTAGAGTGGCCATTTCCAAATTTCCAAAAAGAAGGACATTGCCCCGGTTCGAATTGAATGACGCAACGATGCTGGGCTGAAAGTCACGCAGGTTTAGCACATTCCGATTGGTCAGTGTGTTGCGATTGGCTGAGGGAGATGTCAATCACGTGAGAGGGCGTGTGTTGTTAGCAGCGCGGTCTGTGATTGGTTACAATTGTTGAGCGCCATTTTCATTGCTTTTTAAATTCAGTCGAATGGAGCTCACGGATTGGATAAAGTGGCTGCCAATCAGTGGGCGCAGAGCGTCCATTGGAGAACCGTGATGCTTCAATTTCCGATTGGTTTACCCAGCTGCCGGTCACGGTCTTTAGTCAGGCCCAAAAAAGGAGGACAAATCAACGTCCAGCTCGAGGTGGAGCCGGACGGACGACAGAGTGCTCAAAAACCGGACCGTCCGGCCTAAAGACAGACGTCTGGCCCCCCTACTCACAAAGCCCTGTATCAATCCTGACTGAATTCCTTCCATTTATATTCTAGCTTTCCAGTTATATTGTCAAGGCCTACATTTTTTTTTACTTGTACTTATTTATCAATTGGAAACTTTACTATAAAACTGAAATGGGGAACGGACAATCTGCTTTAAAACACAATGGAGTTGAGAGGTCAGCTGATCTCTTTTTCTTTCTGCCAATATACACAGAACAACAAAAGGCCAGAACCTAGAGCAGCACATTAAAATGCTAATAATCTTTGGAATATTTCATTGATGCGACATAAAAACACAGCATATCTTTCCTGTGGATGTTGTGGCTTCCTTTACTGCAGAAACCTAATGAATAAAGGGCTAGCAGACTTCTTGGCTGTGAATGGAATTCCACAGGATGGGTATGAGGCAAAACCCATTCTGTCACACAGAGATACAGACATTATTCTGCGTCAATGCTCAAGTTATCAAGGCGCATTTTATAAACATCGGGAAACAGATATTATGGCCACCTGACAGAAACCATGCTGTGATAAGGAACAATTATTAACATCCACTTCCCAAGCAGCTCCAAAGTGAGTCACTCTGGACAAACAGAGAGAGAAAACAGCAAAGCAAGGATCTTGCCTAAAATCCACCAGAAGGCAGAGAATTTAATCGAGCTTTTGCCAACCAATTTAAAGAGCCAAAACCAGAACTTTGCTACAGGAGTTTGACCGCACTTTGAATGGAGTGAAACCAGAAATCTACTGGCAAAGTAGTAAGCTAGTGCAGAATAGCTGGAAACCTCCAGCCTCCTTTTCCTCAATCAACCAAGAAAAGGAAAACATCAGACCTGCAACACGTCCAGTCTCCAT